>CATIWJ010345432.1:0-15348 GCA_949640765.1 Croton laevigatus | reverse complement strand
TATCAATTACAAAATCATCAAACCATAATAATAATAATAATAATAATAAAATTTATATTTCTTATTTAATAAAAATAATTAATTCTTAAAATAGTATATAAAATTATATGAATTAAAATAAAAATTACACATTATATAATAAAATAATAAGTTAAAAATATCTTTTCATTAACAATATCTCTTTATCAGTAGCGTAGGTCGGTACTGGGTAGTAGTAGCTCTGTTTGAGAGGAAGAAATGACGGAATTACTAATTCGATTGAGTAAAAGCAACTTTAGTAGTTCGATCGTCAATCGGATATTGATTGTGTAAAAGTCTATAAAAGTATTGTGTAAAAGGATGAGAGAATTTGTTCACTTTTCTATATGTATTTTTAGCTAAAAAGTCATTAAAAGTTATTGTCCGAAAAAATCAATGATTTTTTGAATACCTACAGACTTTGAATAATTTTTTAAATGTATTTAAAAGTCATGATTGAATACCATCTTACTTTCAAAGTCATTAAAAGTTATTAATTCTCCTGATTGAATACACCCCCTAAGTCTCTTTAAGTATTTTAAAGTAAAGGTGTTATTGTCAATTTAACTAAAAATTAATTATAAATCGGTAAAATTTAAGACTTTCTTAAAAAATATGTAAGCTTATATTTGGAGACAGAGGAGTTAAAAAAAAAAAAAAAGATTTACAACAATTATATAATTAAAATAATAAAAAATACTGTAACAATAGGAAAATGAAGAACCGATAGTTAAAAAGGAAACTCTGGTGCAACGCAACAATCAAATTTAAATAAAATTAAAAAGTTCCAAAATTTTTATAAAAATTCTCATTTTCATTGATCTTTGTTTTTAAATTAGATTCAATTTATGTTCAAGAGTACTTCTTCTATCCTAAAATATAAGCATCTTCTTATGAAACGTTTTTTAAAATGACTACTCCCATTTATAATTAATTTTTTTTTATTAAATTGACTATAATACCTTTATTTTAATAAACTCAAAACACTCACTCTCTTTATTTATGAGGAATAATTTTGAAAAAATAACATTTAATGCTAGTACAAAAATAGAAGTGAGATAACCCAAAGGTGCAAGTGAACTGGCAAAGAGATTTTCTGCCTTAAATGAAGTCGTGAGTTCAAACCGTACTCATGTATGTAGATTCGAATGAGAATTACTCTAGATGTGATCACTTCGTGGTTAATATATAAAAAAAAAAAAGTGGACTTATATTTTCAAACACTTGAAAATGAAAAAATAAACTTATATTTTGGGACAAAAGTAGTAAATTATACAAGTTAGGATAGATTTATGTTATGACTAGACCAACTTGTGTTGGTTTTGAGAAACAATTTCAGAGCCACAGAAATTATAAGTGCAAGATTAATGATAAACTATCGGATAATATAAAATCCTTGAATTGTTTACAGCTACTAAGCACATTTCTCATTATAGAGTTTTTACTTATTTTGGACAGTAGCTTTTATCCTGTTCTTTTAATGGACAGGTGGTCTTAACATAAAAAAGCTGAAGCATTTAACAACTGCATATGCAAAAATTACAAATCAAACTTCAAAATAATTACTAACAAATCATACATGATTCTCTGATTTTTAACGCAACAAATAGATGACCAGGAAATTACATAAAATTTACTCAAACCTAGAGAACTAGCTAGCAGAATGGACAAAGTAGTGTATGATATTATAATTCTTAAAGAGAAGAAACATGTTACAAATAACCATGTAAACAAACTTTTTAACATTTAGACAAGCATTAAAGCAAACTATTATGAAACACGCATACAAAATATGTAACCAACAAAGCAATAGCAATTGCTGACAAACGTATAATCTGTGGAGTAAATGTGAGACTCAACTGTACTTGTGTAATCAAATGAATTAAGCTGCGCCCTTGAGTTTCTTTGTGATGGTAGCAATGTATTTGCCCTGGTGGAAGGCTTGCTCCAACTCTAGCTCAGTGGGTTGTCTTGACCCGTCCCCTGCGTAAGTTCCTGCACCGTAAGGACTTCCACCTTTCAATTTCTCCATCTCAAACATTCCAGCACCGAATGTGTAACCAATCGGAACAAATATCATTCCATGATGAACAAGCTGAGTGATAGCAGTCAACCTGTGCCAGTTTCAAAATTTGAATCAGAAAATGACTAAATGGTTCTTACACAGTTGTACTTAAAGTTGCATAAATTTGGATTCCAAGAAGCTCACGCTGTAGTCTCTTGTCCACCACCTTGGGATCCAGTGCTATAAAAGATTCCAGCAGGTTTGCCTGCAAGTTGCTGTGCTCTCCATATACCGCCTGTTGCATCCATAAATGCTTTAAATTGAGCAGCCATCATTCCGAATCTTGTTGGGAAGCCAAAAACAAACCCATCACCCTCAATGAGTTCATTTGGTGTAATGATGGGTACATCACTCTTTGGTGGTGCACTCATCTTTCCAAGCACCTCCTCTGGCAGGGTCTCGGCAACCTGCTCCAAAGATCCACATTAGTCAGATTAATGATGAGAATTGAGCACTCAAATTTCTGAGTATAAAATTTAATCTAAAAGAAGCCAAGAAATTGAAGGCTTCTCAAATGTACATACATAAGTATCAAAATCCACAATTTCTAGCGCCCCCAAAGCAAATGAGAATAGAGAAGTGTGAACTGTAGCAGCAATGATTTAAACAAATTGGGAATTTGAATGAATTACAAAGGATCCTATATAGCAAGAGGTTAAGGATAAAGAAAATTTCTTGAAACATTTATTAAAGTCATAAATTCACAATCTGGAGACTGAAGAATAAGAATGCAAAACTAACTAGATAGATACACTAGGAGAAACCAATTCTTAAGTAGGGTATTTACAATGGTCTAATCACTTAGCATGAGACTCTTGCTTGAGAAAGTGGGAAAACAACTTGAGGGAAAAGCATGAACCCAATTTTATGGAAACTCAATTTAAACAAACATTGCAATCATCCAGAAGGCAAGAAAAACCACATATAATCATGTTGTTTGAAAAACCAGTAATTAAAACCAGTGAATTTAGTAACTAATTCAGAAATATTTTTAAATTCTTGACTGCTTTTTCAATGGAATATTTTGTGATACTCTTTACAAGATCTAATTAACTAGCAGTAGCACCATTAAGTACCGGGAAAAACACAGCACGAAGATAAACATAATATTAATACAATTTCTTACCTGCCACAATTTGGCTTCAACACCTTCAACAGATGCAGCACCCTTCTTGATCTCTTCAGCCAGTCTCTCTACATGTCCATACATGGAATAGTACCTGAAACAGAAATAAAAAGTGAAAAAAGAGCCATACATCAGTAGAAAGGGCATAGTCATACTTTTGGGATATAAATGACCATTGTTTACACATATGCAAAACTTTTGTATAATCCTATTCAGATAATATCACCATATCTGTCATTGTCAACCGCATTATTTCTGCGTCATGTATCCATTCACGTTCTTCCAAACTCTCTAAACCTTACAAGTAAATAATATACATAACAAACAATGTTTATTGATAGGCATCCTGTTAGCAGTCTCTTTAAAACAGATCAAACATTGGCAAGTATGGACATTTATAAACCTCAAGACCCATGTGAATGCATAGATAAGTGGTAGCAGACTAACATTTAAATGCAGACATTATGCCAACAGGATCATGGAAAATAACAACTGAGGATAATAAGATAAAAAAACCACTCCAATGACCGTTTAAAGATTATGACCAGTACCAGGCTCAATAAAATTTATTTGATTTTTAGAATTGTTGACTCATCCCAGTGACACAGTGATTAGGCGGTAACATGTTTGATGATGTGACCAGGGAAAATTGAAAGAAAACATTTCAAAACACTCCTCTGACAAATTAACTACTACATTACAAGTCTCATGTTTGACAATGGCAGATCCACAAATCATCAAATGCTAACTCAATAATGAAGTGAAGCCACAATTTGATTGCCAAACACATCCACATGCAGTCATCTATGGCAACTTATTTGTTCAGAAGTTAATATCCATGAATTATCAAAAATATAATAATCCAATTTCAAATGTTCAATTAAAAAAATCAACCAAAAGTATAAAAAAAAAAAAAAAATCAAATATGTTATCGTTAATTAATCACTTTTTGAGATCGGGCAACAGCAAATTTATCAAGGTCCATCCCCTAATATCGCATATATGCATTATTCCATCACAGAAAATGCCTGAAAACGAAAACTTAACAGCATTTCTGCGCTTAATGTCTGAAAAAAAGAAGAAACTGATGGAAAAATGCATCTGGTCCAAAATAAGAATAATATACATATTGTGACAGTGACATCAAACATGAGCTGGAATTCAATGAAATTACAGCAATTACCAATCAATACGGCTAGTATTTATTTAAACCAGCCAAATTCTGTGCATTTTCTCGGCATCCAAACAGAACGTTGTCAGACATTTAACTATCATTATTAGAAAAGAAAGTACAAACATAAACAGCGAAATCAATTAACCAGTTTAGGTGAAAAAAAACCACAAGATAACTCAAACGAGGCAAGGAAAAGAAGAAAAAAAATTAACAGATTATTAGAAAGATGACAGGATCAAAAGAACAAAAGCTCAAAAAATTTCAAAATATAAACATAACAAAATTCAACAGAAACAAAATCAAAGATCGACTCTAGAATTATACGTATATAGACGCTTATGTATCTGTATACACAGAGAAAAAGAGGCAGAGAGAAACATACACGATGTACACTTTGGTAGCCATTGAAGGAAGCGAAGCTCGAAGGAGAGGAAAGGAAAGGAAAGCAGAGCAAAGGCAAATGCGGTAATAGTAGCTGTGTTTTTGTGAGTGGGCTCGCGTTTGATTTTAATTTTTGAGGAAATGAACGTTGAAAGCCTCGTATTTATAGACGCAGAAATAATACTAATAGAATTATTTTTAGTATTTTGTTTATGTTTTTTATTAAGGCACGCGAATTTAGAAAAATCGAAGTCAAGGTTGAGCTGTTAGCTGTAACGGCGCCGTTTATCGAATGGAAAGGTGAATTAATTTTAGAAATTTAAGATTTTTGGTGATTAGTGATGATGATGATAGGTTGTTGTCACGCTCTTCATCATCATCATTCGACGTTCCAAACTCATTTTCTCTAGAAGATTTCTTATTAGTTTTCTTTCTTTTTTTTTTTTCACTACTTCTATTATATTTTTCATCATCAAGAAATTTTTTGATTTGTTATCACTATTTGTTTTGATTTGTTGCAGTGGTCTGGTTTAAATGTTCCCTCGGTTTTTTTTTTCAGGTAGACACAACTATATTTTTGCTAAATTTTAAAAAAAAAAATTTTAATTTTTTCTAATTTATCTCTGAAAATTTCTAATTCTTTGGGAAATAAGGCTTTTATTTTCCAAAGAATGAGAAATAAATTCATGAATTACAATAAAGTTTAATTATTTAATAAAATATACTATTAAAATATTCTACATATTCTTATAATAAATAATTTTAAATGTAAATATAAGGATAAAATAGAAATTATCCATAATTATATAGTTTAGGAAGTGGACTTGCTTGGGTTGAAGAGGGGAAATTACTTCCCGTTTCGGAGGGAGGTTGGAGTTTTTAATTCTCAGAAATTTATTCAAACAAATACTCAACATTTTCAGAAATTGACTACCTTTCAAAAATTTAAAACTTTCTCCTAAATTTTTTATTTTATTAAAAGCTTGCGCCCTAACGCTTGTTATTCAAATCTTGATTAAAAGCTTTACAAAAGAATAATGGTGGGCATACCCCTCCATGAATACATGAAACACATCGATCTGAATTGTCATCTTGTTAGGCGTCGTCTCCAAAGAAGGCTTATTAGTATGCCTCACGTTCGATTTGCAGAAAAACTTTTAGATGTGTTCACCAAAACCCTTTGATATGCTGATTTCCCACGATTCATAGATAAGCTAAGTCTGGTTCGACACCCAAAACTCTAGTTTGTGGGGTTCAAGAAATATGGTGAGTTTCAGACAGTTAAGAAGTATAGAATGAATGAGGAAATTATAGTTAATTAAATTCAAATTGAGCGAACCCAAGCCCGTCTCAATAGGGTGTTCAACAAGATCAACGGAACAAGGCCTCCAACATTTAGGGGGCCCCAAAAATTAGGTAGAGTTTTATAACCAATTTTTAAACTAGCTTAGTTTAAGCTTTATTTTTTCAATTTTTGGTTGTTTTTCATCAAATGTGAAGTCATAGATCGATAGAGGGTGAAAAGACGATTCCAATAGTAGCTCATTTGGCCATTTTCGTGGTCGGAATCAAGAAAAACGATGAGTTAAAGTTTCGGCCGGCGAGAGAAAAATCTGCAGCATGAAGCTGAAGGTTGAAGACGACCAAACTCAGTTTGGTCCTCCAACTTTTTACAACTTACACGCGTGGCTCTAGAGTTTCTTTGGCTTTTCGATTTCGTCCCTATTTTCTATTTTTTTAGGTAATTAACCCCTAAACATAATTTATCTATTCAATTTAGTCCACCAGCTTAATTAATTAATTAAATTGTAATTATTTTGAGAATTAATTAATTTAGGGACTTAAATAAATTATAAGACAATTATAATTAAGTCTAAAACACTGCAAAATTTATTAAAATAGTTTCATTTGGTGGAGGCCCATTTAATTAATATTTAGACATTTAATTAAAAATAATTAATAAGGATCCAATTAAATTGTATTTTCAAAATGGTGCCATTTTATTTATAATGAAATATACTACTTGGAGAGTTTTTCACGTTAAATTGTGTTTTATTCTATTTAATTTCTCAGTTATTATTTAAATTTTCTCATTTGTTCCAACTTAAAGACGGTTCGAAGGGCAGAAAAATAACTGTTTTTCTAACATTTAAGGGCCTCATTTTTAATATTGGAACAGAGCCCCAAAATTTAACGGAACGGCCCTGAGCGAACCTGGTTGGATAAGAAGACCCAAGCATCTTAGACCCCCGATTGCTAACCAATCCAAATTATTTAATTAACAGCCACTCAAAAGCCAACACACGGATTTCTAACGTCGGCAATTCCATTGCACACATGAGGAAAAGACACACTGAGAGAAAATCAGATACAAATAGACCTACTGTAAATCTGAGAAAATAATATAAAAGTGGCTAACACATACTACCTCTAATTTTTTTATTTCTTTACACCCTAAAAATACAAATACCAAGAAATCACTAATACCAATACATTATAATAATAAACAATTATTAATCCTTTATAAACCTTACTTTTTTACCGATACCAATAACAAATAATAATAAACAATTACAAAACTTACTATAAATGAAAACGTAAAGAATTGAAAAAATTTGCCAAAATAGGAAATGTAAATAAATGAAAAAACTGGATATAGTACTTTACAAACTAATTGAAAATTCTATCTGTTAATAGAACTTTGATATTATCTCTATTTCTCTTCTCTTTCTTAGGAATTTGATTTTACTTTAAGTGGGCGTATGCGAGTTGTACTAAATGAATATGGAAATGCTTTTAAAAATTGACATGTTTATGAAACAGCTATGAAACTATTATAATTAAATAATTACAGTTAAGAAAATAACATGTCTCTAACAGTTAAATAGGAAAGTATATAGAAGAAGAAATTGTATTTGCAGATAAATTGACTTGTTATATGTCCCCTAAGGACCACTACTATAATATAAAGATATAGGTAAATCCTAACATTAGACAATGCGTCCAATAATGTTAAAAAGGAATGAAAGAGGTATAAGGTGATGATAATAGGAAAAAAATAAGATAAATTACAACAAATATATACCTTCATATTAGCAAATAACACATATTTTTTTAAATTAAAAAATAATAGTTTTCTTTTGTTTTTTACAAATTTGAACTTTCCATGTTTAAATAATAATAATAATAATAATAATATTATTATTATTATTATTATTATTCTTACTTAAAAACTGGAAAAATGAGAACTCCTTAAACGGAATTCGAAAATCTTCCATGACCTCCAACAGAACTTCAACTGCTTTTTCATGCATTTCGATCATCAGATGACTGATTTGAGACTACTAGATGAAAGTCCATGCAGAGATGTGTTATTTGGTACTAATTAAGAATGAGCATGAGGCGGGGGTTCCTAATTCCGTGTCTGAACCTGACTCAAATAAGGAGAAAAATTTCCATTATTTTTCCCTATAGGCCCAGGGGTGGGGCATGATTTTCCCCTGATTAGCAAAAGTGGGGTGAGGATGGATTTTATACTCTTCGTCCCGTGGGGATCCGCATTCCCCATCCTGTGGAGATCTCCATTTCCAATTTCGTGAGGACCCGTTAATATAATATTTTAATCTATTATAATAGTAAATGAATTAAAATAATGTTATAATAATTGATATAGTGAATAATTTGAAAAAATTAAATTTTCTTTATTAGTTTATAGCATATAAATTAAAAATATTATTTTTATATTTTGTAATCCAATAATTAATTAAAATTAATATTAATAATTTTTTAAAATTTGAAACGGGATTGGGGAACCCCATAAAAATGGGAATCTCTATGCGGATGGAGATGTGGGGAAAATCCGTGAATGAGATGGAGATAGGGATGGGTAACAAAATAATATATGTGGGATAGGGATGGAAAATGTATCCCCGCCCCCATCACGCCTCATGCCCATTTGTTGTCATTTTTCGGTGGCCAAGGACAAAGAAACTGAAAGTTTTTACATTTTCCGGCATAATATGGTGAAGCAAGGAAGAAGTAAGAATACATTTAAAATCTACGAATCAAGAGCTTTCCACTAGTATAGATTTTATGAGTTTTTTGCTGTCATTTTCCAATGGCCAAGGAGAGAGAAACTGAATTGCTTTTTTTGTATTTTTTAGCGTAATACAGTGGAGCCGAGTGTAATTAAGGCCATATTTGGAAACTAAAATCAAGAGCTTTTCAATGATATAGAGTTTGTGAGTTTTTTTCACCATTAAAATTTACCGTTAAGATTTTTTCAATGACCAGCGATAAATTTCAGTCAGGTCCTCAAGGCTAAAGTAGAAGATAAAGTCATTTTATACAAAGGTCCTAGCTATTTGAATATTTATTTACACATATTGATTTTTATTGACACACACACACACACATATGTATATATATATATATTAACATTTATTTATAAATTTTTATTTACTTATATTGACTTGTAATTACTTTTATTGACTGATATTTATAATTATTGGCTTGTATTGACGTTTATTGAACGGCTTTTATGTATTTATATTGATGTTTATTGACTTATATTTACATTTATCATCTATTTACTGATTTTTTATTTACCGATATTGACTTTTATTTACAAATTTTTATTACTGGTATTGAATATTATTGAAAAATTTTTCTAGTCAGAAACCATTTCACGATGGTAGCAGTCATTTTTTCCTGTCATATAGTAAATTTTTTAAGAATATAAAAATTTGTTGGCAATATTAACATATATGGATGAATATAGAAAGGAGAGAATTTTAAAATATTTAAATTATGTGGTCTTATTTGACTAAAAGCGGTATTTTCTTAATTTTAAAATATTAATGCTATTATGTAAAATCTCTCAAAAAAATAAAATATTAGTAGAGAAAAATGAAAAAAAAAATTAAATAATTAAGATTCTTTTACATTTGATTGGTTCTACGAGTACACTACATGTACAGATTGCAGAGAGTAGAGAATTATTTTCTAAAGAGATTGTGTAAGCATGATGGTTCAGAAGCATCATAGCGATGTAACTTATGCATACATTTATGGAACATTTTATTACAAGAAGCAAACTTACTAATCGTTTATTAATGTTGACTAGAAATAAATTATGTTTTGAGGGTTGCTTGTCAAACCTTTATTCTTCTTTGACATAGCCCGCCAGAGCTTTTTCCTCTCAGTGAAATAGAAAGATATGCTGCTAGCCGCAAAAAAAAAATATATATATTATTGGGATATCAACCCAAGTCCTACATCAGAAAAATAAGAAAAAGTCATTTTGAAAATAAGTATTTATCCAATTTCATTAGTATGAGGCCTTTTAAGAGGAGTCCAAAAACAAATCCGTGTTTCGGTAGTGTTCGTAATCTTAACACATATTATTACCCATTAATTCATTGTTTAGACAATAATTCTTTTTGAGAGATTTTGTTTATACAATAATACTAAAAATAAAAAAAAGTTAATGTTTATTTGAAATTAATTGTTTAACAAATTTTTTATATTTTCTATTTTTGGAGGGTACCATAGAAAATGTCGATATCAATGTTAAATATTGTTATGCGACGATATGACTATATAATGTATTCTAATGCATTTATTCATCAAGTAGTTAAAAATTTAATGCCCATTTCAAAAATAGAGACACTAAAAAGAGATAGTTAAGTGTATATTTTAAGTCATATGATCTATTTTTCAAAGCTACTGTAATAGTGTGAGCTGTAGTGATCATGATAGGCTATCTTGCCAGGATAGATCTAATGTACGATGTTTCATTACTCCTCTATTGTCATCGTAATCTTAATTTCATAAAGAAAAACAGGGTCATGTACAGTACATGAGTGTTTCTTAAGAAATAGTTTAATGTTATTTAATCTTAAACATTATTATTATTATTTATATATATATATATATATATATATATTCGAATACTATACTAATTAAAAAAGAAGTATATATTTTCAAGAAAATCTACACGAGAGAAGATTTAATTAGCCAGCGCCGTTGAACATTCTGTGCAAGTAGAACATTTGCACAGGGCCATTATTTCTTAGAAAAAAATAGCAATAAGTGTATTGAAGCAGGATATATAACTTGTTTTAATAAAGCATCTTCTACTGAGCCACTCTCAAAATACATATTTTTCATTCATTCCAATGATACATATCCTAATCTTCATAGAGTCCAACACTAACTTTTAATACTTTACACATGGATTCTCAAATATATGAGACTGTCCTGAATTAGCGTATATTAACATATAAAATTGATCTGTAAATATTTTTATAAATGACTGCTCTAGAATTTTGATTTTGCTTTGATTTAATTTTTTTTTATAATAGTAAAAGTGATTTGACCAAGAGCTTGTATAAGCATGATGTTTTAAGAGCATCAGCTGGATATATTCTCAAAGTAAATTATGTTAGGAACAGAAAATTGATGATTTGACCAGCTATAGCGTGAGGTTTTAGAAGTATCAGCTTGATGTAGCTCAATAAGTTACTTCCATAAGGGATACAGTTTACTTTTCCACATGCATCTTTCAATTCTTTCCCTCTTTGGGAGTTATCAAAACTAACTATTTAATTAATATTCAACTGTTTAACTTATTAACTGTAAATTAAAAAGTTAACGGATTAGCCTTTTATAAATCATAAAATATTACATAAGCAACTAATAACTTAAAAATTATTTTACAAAAAATAACTCTTAAACCAATTATAATAGTAAAGTTAGTTATAAAAAAACATTTACTGAATATACAGTCTTACAGACATTATGATTAATTTGGTATGTGTATTTGTTAACTTTGAAATAAAGTACGTGTATTAGATTTTGTTATTTTTTTTTTTTATTAACCACGAGATGTTCTGGATGGGTCTTAAGTATGAACAACACCTTTAAGCCATAGGCACATCCAAATTAATTCTCGTTCGAGCCGGGTAGATCTCTTTTGGGAGGTAAGGCTTAGACCCTAAATTTTAATACAGGTACGTACATAAGAGAGTTTGGACTCATGACTCACTTAATCGAGGAAACCCATACCAACTTATGCATTGGGGTTAAACCATTACTCTTCTTTATTCCCCACAATTTATAAACTATAAAGCAAGGATGTTAATATTTTAAGCAATAATGGATTTCGTTCTTGAGTTAAGGCTGCAAATCAGCTACATAAAAAAACCAAACTCGGTCAACATTATATGCTAGTACCTTGGAAAATTTGTTGCCACTTGCCAAACACCCCATTATTTCCATAGACAATAGTTTTTATTAATAATCTATAGAACAACCGATAGATAACAAATTGTCAAGTTGTGGGATAAGCAAAATTAATTGATGGAATTAAAATTATAATGAAGCAAGTTGTAGCTTTTAGAGCAAGAAAATATTATGGAGGAGATGGTCAGAAATTATCCGTGAAGCAAAAGCCAATTTGCGATTGTAGTGCAGAATACTTGGGTGGGGCCTTTTTAGAAGAATTTGGAAGTATGAACTGAAGGGTTTCATATCATGTCATAATAGTAACATGGGGTTTCGGATTTCCCAAGGAAAAAATCCAATCATCCTTTTTCGTGCAAAGCAAAAAGTCACTACCTGTTTTTTTTTTTTTAAATATTCTTAATAAGTTCTCACTCAAATCTATTTATGTAGTAGGGAAATGCGAAGGCATGCCAATCCATTTTTCCTGTCATTCGAATTAAATAATTGAAATGGATTTTAATTCATAAGTATTAAGGGTGTTGACAAAATGATTCAAATTGCTTAAACTAACCAATTCGGTCTAAACCAAATCGAAACCGCGGTTTTAGAAACTTGATGGTTTGAAAAATTTTCAAACCGACAATAATAGTGTGGTTCGATTTTTTATTGTTCAAACTGACCAAACAGATATATAAAAAAAATTTATATGTTTTATTTTCACTTTTAATTTTGTATTTGATATAAAAATTAAATGATTTTATTGTCGTGTTATAAATAAAGATAATAAAGTTGAAATCATTAATTTATTTGTATTGTTTTTTCTTTTCAATCTACTGAAATATAGTATGATGTTTTTTTTATAGTAGTTTCTAACAATATTATTTTGGTTAACAGATTTATTTAAATTTTTTTCAAGTGATTGTTATGTCATATTTAACAATGTATCTTTCAAATTGTAACTTTTTTTTATTTGTTATTTTAAACGATTCAAACCGCTTAAACCGAACTAAATCAAACTAAATTGACACTAATAGCTTGACTAGTTTTCATTCCTTCTATGAATTGGATCAGTTTGAAATTATTTCCTTATCGTTTTCATTAACACCCTAATAAATATACAACCAAATGGGGCCAAGAGGACCAATTCCACTAGTCTTGTTCTAATTTTAAATGTCATCAAACAATTGGTTTACCAAACTTAAAATTGCCGTTTCAAGGAATTACAAAACCTATTTGTATTATTTTGGGAAATCATAAGGCGTGTTTGCATATAGCTTTTCAACTAACATTACGTATTGGAATAAGTATCTTGCCTACTACTCATGTATTAGGCCAAACGAGTAGTTAATTTCAAATAATAAATATTAATTTTAGTTCTTAATTAGGAAAATAATTTTAATAATTTGAAATGTAACCAATCAGATTCACAATTAAAAAAATTAATCTAGTCAATTAAATTAAAATAAATTAAAAATCTTAATGGAGATATTTTAGGTAGAAATGTTCCCTCATTTCACTCATTTATAGGTAGTATAGATAAAATGTCAATAAGCTTGAAATATTAGCTAAATGTCATATTTTTTATTTTGTATTTAATGTAGATAGATACAATATTTACAATAATTATACATATTTCTACATATTTCCTATTCATAATATTGGTAAATATGCATATTTATTTGTATATAAAAAATAAATATGCATATTTACTATAACTAAAAAATGACATTTTTTAAATATTTTTTAAAAATATAATATTTACTTAATATTTTAAATTATATAATACTTACCAAAATTAAGTTTCAAAATTTGCTTTTTATTTTTATCCTAAAAAAATTTGCTATTTATTACAATTTCCCATTAAAAATTAATATTCACCACTATTTCCCAATACCCAAATCCTACTGCTCAACCCAAAAAAAACTGAACTGGGTGGAAGCCTCATCCTACTAAGTTTGGCCCAATCCCAATTCATCGCGTGGGAGAAGTGGAAAATAGCCGATTGTAAAGCATAGCAAGTGATACAAAGCTAGTTTATTTCTGCACATGCTGCATTCTGAAAATGCTTTGCTGTTGTTGTATTGTAGTTCTTCACTATGAAGAAGTATAACCTCTACAAATATTGTTGCGATGATAATATTTTATTATTTTATAGAGATATTAATTATATGATAAATTAATATTTATCAATTTAAAAATAATTTTTATAATTGATTAAGTTAAACTTTGATTATATCAAACATTGTATTCTAAAAAAATTCATATATTGTATTATATTAATTGAATGAATATAAAACATAAATTCATAGTACATAATATTAATGAAAACTAATAATTTGAAGACGATACAATATCAGTGGAACTAGTTACGCGTAAGGAATTACTTTTTTTATTCCAGTTCAAGAACACAATATCAGAAATTTTGAATGTAATAAGAAAAGTTAGAGATGAGCTCCAACTAGACTTGAAGTTAAAAAAAAAAATAATAACACTAGAATCATATTTTATTTTACTAAATTGTCTTAGTTATGTTTGTGTAAGTTTATATAATTATTAATTTATCATATTAATTGGGCTCTATATTTAAATAGGGGTCTTTTAAAAATATATTATCTTATAAAAATTTGTTAAATTTTTAACTGGTCCAAGTCGGTACCAGAAAAAAATAATATTTTAGAGAATTTATTAATTTACTGAGTATAAAGGTTCTATTGTAAATTGTTAATTCATGTAACCAACAATGCTTTAATTACTGAATTTGATCCCAAAAAAACCCAGCAATACTTCAATTACTGTACAAACAACATAAGCAAAATCATGCACTGAAATTTGGTCTTAAGACTACAAACATATATATTATGTTTAGCGATATATTATATCTGAAAGCTATAATTAGTTCCGAAATGATCGTTGAATTCGAAACACAAGAAAGCATATTGCAGGCTACCGGATTTTATTCTAATGCGCGTGTCTAGAATTCTCCAAGTCTAACATGTCCTCTGGTTTAGCCCTTTTCTGGGAAGAACAACCTAAGACCAACTCCAACGCAGCTTCATTTTGGAGAATTCCCTCTCCAACCCATCTGCATTTCACGTCTTCCCATAAAATCAATTTACAGATCCAAATTTGAGTCTCCAAATTTGGAGACCCAAATTGGATCTGTATTTTACTGTTCATGTTTTTATATTAATTTTTTTTTTTTTTGCAGCTGTTTCTTTTTTTTTTTTTTTAAGAATTAAATGAAAATATTAATATTTTATTATTTGGAGATTGAAATTTAGAGAAGGGTTGGAGTTGAGATAAAATAAAGATGGTATCTTTTAGGAATATTCTATTTTTAGCCTCCATTTTAGAGAA
>CATIWJ010345402.1:0-12574 GCA_949640765.1 Croton laevigatus | reverse complement strand
CAACAAAACCCCCCCTTACATCTTTTCTAGCACTTTAGGAATAAACTTGACCAGTCTCCGTGGGATCGACCCTGCTCTCTGCTATTTACAAATATTTTGGAGTAGGTAATTTATTTTTGGTGGTTTCGACGCCCACCAGTTCCATTTACATTGCAAGTCCAAAAATTGAACCATCAAGATGTTTTTAGTACGACGACGTTTGAAGTTGAGTTCTCTACAAATAGCATTTAAATTTTTCTAGTCAAATATGAGAGAATAGATTCAATAGAATACCTTATAGCGGAAAACCCTAGGGGTATTTATAGGAGGTATCTCATCGACTTTATCCCTAAAAAATAGAAGCAGCAGTGATATATTTGCCACTTCTCATCACAGTAGGACACCTTGCGAGTGCACTCCTTATCATGGTAGAACACTGCAAATAATCCAAAGTCCATCTAGGTAAGGAATTGTTGACCTATTGTGAGCCATGTCATCAATATGTATATTCTATCACAACATTGATACTCCCTCCGTTTTTTTCATTTATTTATATTTCAAACAGCATGCTTAGATTGAAGTTTGGTGTTGATAGTTTGATGGGTTATGTTAGGTAGATAAAAGTAAATTTAGGTTAGTTATAAAATATGATTACTGTAGTTTAATAATATATAAATAATATTTTAATCTACCTAACCTAACCCATTAAACAATCAACGCCAAACTTGAATCTACTCAACCCTAAAATTTGTAAACAAATGACAAAAACGGAGGGAGTATTATTTACTCAAATGAATCTTAATTTCTTGCAATACTCTCCACTTTACAAATTTTCCATGAATCAAATTTCTACTCCATGTCGTTCATCGTTGAGGCTAATTCTAGAAATGTAGCAGTTTGGATAACAAATAAGTGTCCAAGACCACGATGAGAGTGGTGGGAAAATTTAAACATTTTGGACTTTTTATTTAACTCTCTCCTTTGGTAACTTTTAATCACATCCCTAGAGAGCAAAATACAGCATATGATGGCTTAGCAATGAAGGGAGTAGGTGCAAACTGAACCATTTTTGGCTTGATTTTAGTTTTATTACTCTCAGTTTGTCTTTGGATATTCTCTAATTTCAAGAGTCTTGCTTTCTCCTAAAACTTTAATTTCTTTTCTTTTTGATTGTTCTTTTAAGTTAAGATTCTCTAAATGTTATCACTTAGTACTCACAAGTTTTTCACTTAGTATTCACAAATTAGGTTAGGTTGGGAATCATTGTATTAGTTTTTCGGGTTTAGAACATTTGCGAATGCTAAGATTTTCCTACACAATCAATTAATAAACATAATTATTTTGCAAACAATCTCGTTGTGTTGTTTATTGAATCTCGCTGGACAAATATTGACTAGGCTCTATCATACCATATATTACTCCCATTATGTTTGTATCACTATCTCATTTATGAATTGCAATAAGAATAAGAAAACATATTTTAATATTTTTTTTATTCATAATTGAAGGAAAAGGAGTAACGTGAAAATAAAAACTAAGGGAAGAAAATCAAGGAAAAATTACGATTGTATCATTGTGTTTTCACATAATTGACTATTTTGGCTCTGTGTTTTATCAAATTAAATATTTTACTCCCGTAATTTAGAAAAATTATACTATTTTGTCCTTTATCACAAAAAGCAATAATAGAAGTTAACAAATCATGTCTAGTCTAAATCGTTTCTTTATTCTAATTACAACTACGACATTAGTTTTGAGTAAAATAACATATTTGCCAAAAAAGCAAAAATATCATTCAATCAGTCAATTGAATTTTTAATTTTTTTGGCATATTGGTTTTATTTCAATCAAAACTAATGTTATATTTGTAAATAGAGCAAAGAAACAATTCATAAACAATTCATATAAGATATGAATTGTAAATTTTGATCACCATTTTCAACAAAGAAATGATAAAATAAATACTACATCTATTCCAATATTAATGAGATTTTAGGGCAAATCGTTGTTCTTAAATGAGTGAGATTATTGGTATTTTTGGTTGAAGTAAAACAATTTTGTCCTTTGTCTTGTAGTGAATGTAATTTGTTTTTAGACTTTTATAATGAGTAGATGTGAGTTGATTACTTTTTAGAATAGAATAAGAAGAAAATTATACGAAAAAATGAAAGTGAATAGTAAAAGTCTCAATAATTATATAATGGAGGTAGTATAATTTTTTTAAAATACGAAGACAAAACATTTAATTTGAAAAAATATAGAGACAAAATAGTCAATTAAGTGAAAACATAGAGAAATATTGTAATTTTTTCTAAAATCAATTATCAAGCATTTTAACATAATACAGACATATTAATGGGACACCCTTTTGAAAATGGAGAGAATTATGTAAGAATGTTGAGGTAATTTTTTTTTTTTAAATGCATAATCAAAGTAATTTTTTTTTTCATTTTAAAATGCATAACAGAGGAAAACTGAAGCTATGCACATGATATTGTCACCTTGTTAGGTACAATAATTTATACTATCTCAGTCCCAAAAATGGGAACTTTTTGTGTATTGGATGTGCTATAAAAAAACTAGAGAAAGCTGGTATTGGACATAAATAGTAAAAGTTTCCATTTTTTTTAACAGAGGCTGTATAAATTTTTACTATTAAAAATGATATAAAAAACACTATTATTTGTGAATGAAATAATTAATAGCATTAAAAAAAATTAGTAAATGCTTGAATTTGATGAGTTTGAGATTAATTTATAATTATCACAAAAGAAGTATAATTAATAGTGAATGAATAAAAAACAGAGCAATTCAAATGCTATCTGTAGCATATTTGTAAAAGTCCAGCCATCATTAAGTCAAATAATAAAGCCAAAACTATATTATCATTATGTCTTCCAACAAAGACATCATTATGTCTTTCAAAAAAATCATAATTTGGTCTTCTAAATACACAAAAGAAAGATGCTATTCCAAGGCTTACTGCAGAAGAACGAGATCATCACCTTCTGTATTGTATTGAGAGCAGAAAATAGAGTGAGAGATAGTGAGAGAAAGAGTGAGTTTGAGAGTGAAATATGTTGAGAGAAACTTGTATGTTTTTTCATTAGAGATGGTTGTTTTTTGTAGTAGAGTGAGAGATACTCCTCCTGTAATTCTATTATGTAATTAATAGAAGAATTTTCAACCCTAACACCATGATGGATAATCAACTTGGAATGTCAAGAATCGGGATTGGAGTTTGTTAGACTTAAATTAGTATTGTTGAAACTGTGCCTAATTAATTATTTCAGGAAAATAACTAATAAAATATAGGGTAGCAATTTTTTTTTTTTTTTTAATTCCTAGGGTGTTGTTTGCCCGTGATCACAGAAGCTCTCGCTCTCCGAATTGTAGTGAAACAGCATGCGTGTGAGAATATGACAAGTGCCAAGAACTTGTGCTTGCTTGGAATTCTACCGTGATGAATATATTTGAAATGGGCATCCTAGTTTAAGGTTGTAAAATGTTGCTTAGTGATAAGCTTCATTTTAAGGTCAAGAGGGTGCGGAGACAAGCAATTAAATCCCTCATAATCTAGTTAGAACTGCCATTGGTCATGTTCATTTTAATATTGGGTTTCTATTCCCAACTTTTTGTCTATCTTTTACTAGTACAGTTCAAGGTAATAAAAGCTCATTATTATTACCTTAAAAAGAATTAATATAGTACAGCAGCGGATAATATGAAATTTCTAAAATTAATTAATTAATTAATTTTCATGAAAAAAAAGTTATAATATAACTGGATAATATCGTCAACATTATGGGAAAAAAAAATTAAACCTTTTAACATAAAAAATTCAAACATACATTTTACCAATATGAAATTTCTAAATAATTAATTAATTAACTTTCATGAAAAAAAAGTTATAATATAACTGGATAATATCGTCAACATTATGGGAAAAAAAAATTAAACCTTTTAACATAAAAAATTCAAACATACATTTTACCAAAATGAAAGGTATTTTAGAATACCTTATTTTCTTCTCCTTCTCTCTTCCTTTATACCACGCCTCGAACCTTGGTCGTAAGATACTAAATATTAGTAACTTACCACTAAGGCAACAAGAGGGAGGTGTCTTTTGCCTGTAATATCTTATTTTTGAGACAATGGTTTTTAAAACATTTTATACATTGTGGAGAACTATTTAAATAATTGAAAATAAATTGGAGCATGCGATGCATTTAACTTATATCTCAAATATAAAACTTACGTGTAAATAAATTTTCTTAGAAGTAGGTTCCTTCATTTCTAGCTTAGCAGCAATACGAGCTACGCAACCATCGACAACCTGAGCTATTCTGCAAACAGATAAAGAAAGTGGAAGAAGTTCAGATTTTAATGTAAAAGCAAAGGAGATAAGAATATTAAAGTCTTATGTGAACTATCTCAAAATAGTTTAAGAATGAATTATTGTTTTAGAAATAATTGTCTGAGATGTTTTTGAAGGCTTTTATCCCATCCCACATCGCCTGCAGAAGCATACAAAGAGTTACAAGGATAATATAAAAAACAAGCAGTCGGTACAGTTGAACATACTTACCTGGACGGGGTCAATGGGCGATCAAAAAGGCCCATGGCCTAGGTTAGTGATCTCTATTGCACTTCGGAGGGGTGCTGGCCTAAGGTCTTCCCAAGTGGAAGAGCCTACGTCATAATTTATTGCAGTGGGGGCCTGCGTTCGCGCGGCCCCTGCCTTGTACAGTCCCAAGCTTGCTTGTTTCGTTCCAAACTAGTAGCTAAGTATATTTGAATGTTTTTACCCAATTCATTAATCATTAAAAATTGTGTAGGAATAAATTTCTTTCTTAAAAGAACATAAATCAGATTGTAGTGATTAATTATAATATTCCACGAAAAGCATAATATTTGAAGATTATTATCAATCAAAGCATTCTGATGAAACATTTATCATAATTATAAAGTGAAGATTTGGTGTTTCTCATTATGTAATAATTGTAATATAGTAATAAAATCCTTGTTTGTTAAGGATTAGTTTTATTCTTGTTTATTTTTATTAGCTTTTAATTTTTTTTTAGCATAGTTATAAACTTACGCATTCGAATGTGGATAGGGAAATTTAAACTCAATCCATCAGGATTCAAAGGTAAAAGTCTCACGACTTCTACTTGCTCCTACCACATTTATTAGCTTTTAATTCAACTATTACATAATGAGAAACACCATCGACTCTTCACTTTATCACAATCTTAATTCAACTCAACTAGTATATTACAATCTTAATTCAACTATAATATTACGTACTGGAATGGTGCAAGAAGACCAGTTTTGCTAAATGAGGACCAAAAACTGAAGCACTAAGTCCAGGAGAAAAACCAGCGAAGAATCAAATAGTTTGTATTACATTAGTTCCCATATCAAGAGAGAGAGAGAGAGAGAGAGACTAAGCTGAGGCGTGAAACTATAAAACAAAAAGCGTAGAGCTCTCGCTCTCCGAAATGTAGTGAAGCAGCGTGCGTGTGAGAATATGACAAGTGTTAGAATCATTTACTTATATCATATTACCAAGAACTTGTGCTTGCTTGGAATTCTACCGTGATGAATATTTTTGAAATGGGCATTCTAGTTTAAGGTCAAGAGGGTGCGGATATGAGCAATTAAATCGCTCATAATCTTAGCTAGAACTGCCAATGGTTATGTTCATTTTAATATTAGGTTTCTATTCCCGACTTTTTGTGTATCTTTTACAATTCAAGGTAATAAAAGCTCATTATTATTACCTTAAAAAGAATTAATAAAATAAAGCAGCGGATACTATGAAATTTCTAAAATTAATTAATTAATTTTCATAATTTTTATGAAAAAAATGTTGTAATATAATTGGATAATATAGTCAATGTTATGAAAAAATAAATAAATAAATCTTTTAACATAAAAAATTCAAACATACACTTTACCTCAATAAATAATAACTCTATTTTGAAAAAAAAAAAACTTCTATTCTTAAATAGTTATGAGAATTTAGTTCGGATATGTCAAAATGAAAGGTATTTTAGAATACCTCTTATTTTTCTTCTCCTTCTCTGTTCTTTTATACCCATCCTCGAACCTTGGTGACAAGTACTACATTTTTGTAACTTACCACTAAGGCAACAAGAGAGAGGTGTCTTTTGCCTGTAATATTTTATTTTTGACACAATAATGAGGAGAACTATTTAAATAATTGAAAATAAATTGAAGCATGTGATACATTTAACTTAGATCCCAAATACAAAACTTTATTGTAAAAACGAAAATCAAGCAAAAGACAACTTGTTTGTTGTCGTGATTTGATTATTTATGAAATAAAGGATAAACATGTATGGCCATGGTTTCCCATTCATTTTTATTTTTGTGCAATCAATTGGCATTGCCAAATACTTTTATATCAGAGTGGTAGCGTGTAGCATTTTTGAGTACTTTTATATTTTTGTTTAAATGTTCTATGTGTTAATTTTATCTGTTGAAGATGATATTAAATAGGTATATTCTTCAACCTCATTTTTTGAATTTAAATTTATATGAAGTGACTAGTTGAAATGCCAATGAATAGTAAAGTTGTTTTAGATTAGTACAATTAAAGATGTGAAATAGAGCGATTAGGAGTGTACAATACCAAATCATACGGTACTTCGTAAGAATATAGACCGATTTCTCAAAAATAAGGACTGATAATATGAATCTATTGTTTGTTTCTCTATATTTTACAAAGGAAAGCAGTGGTAATTAAATAAAAATCGTAAAAACAATAAACCCCTAAATACACTGTATTTTGGACTTCCAAATATAAGTGGTCACTTTCAAATGTATATGAAACTAATAAGAAACTTTCAATAAACCAAATTATTTAATGTTGAGTTTTCATTAAGTTTACAACACGTTTATAAATTTATTTAATAAATAATTGATTTATTATGGGTTTCTGAAATTTATAATTGATTTCTATAGATTTATGAAATTTCTAATTATTCAAATATCAGCTATTTCATAGGTTTACATATCAGCCAAATATATAATTTGATTCCCAACATGTACATGAAAAATCATTTGGCTCTCGAACCTGCTTACATCATTACATGCCTGATTCTTATTTAGTATCAGAGTGTATGTAGGTCAGATCCACTGTTAAGTGATTATAAATTTTCTTATTTTATGTGTATTTTTAGGTAATAAGATGAGAATAGATTAAATTGAAAACCTAGTAAAAAGCTTACCTGAATGCCTAGTATTCATTCCATTCTGAGTTGAATTGGATTGGTGGTGAGCTAGAAATCAAGAACAAATAAATTTGAGGGTTTTAGAGAGAGAGAGAGAGAGAGAGGGCATGGGAGATAGAGTTTCTGGAGGGATCTATGTTTTGGGGGGGGGAGTGTGTTCATCCATAGGTGTTTTGAAACTGAGGAGGGTTACTGTTTATATAGTAATATAAGGTGGGTTGAACATGAAATTATTGGGGGGTGAATCTATATGGAATGTAGAATCCTTGTAGCATTAGGAGAATTAGGATTTAAATTGGAATTGACTTGTTGCCAAAACTAAAATAAAGGAATATGGAATATTCTAAAATAGAAGGAATCTAGCCTTGTCTAAGAAACTAAGAGACCAATTGATCAGCAGGTATAGGACTAAAGTGGGCTATATAGACTAAGCGACATGTGACTAGATTTTGGAGGTGCCAGTGATGGAGACTACTAGACGAGGATGGTGCCATGTGGCAGGAGCTGACTGGGATGACTGACTTTGACAATTGACTGCTGACTAGGTGCACTGTAACATGGCAACATTTGGTTGGTGCCACATGGTGCTGATTGAATTTGTTTACTGGACTGTTGACCGCCACATGGCAATCTCTAGATGCTGCCACGTCGTAACTTTTGGATGATGCTGGTCTAATTTGCCTAGTTCGATCTGGCTCAATTTGATTCTTACTGATTTTAGTATTTTGCTTCCTTTTTAGTCTAATTTCGAGCTTTCGGGTCTGAAAAATGTACAGTTCTAAGAAACTGCATCATTGGATTAAAAAAAAATTCAGTGTTCGGTTCAGTAAATCGGAACTATGATGGATAATCAGCTTGGAAAGTTAAGAATCGGGATCGGAGTTTGTTAGACTCAAATTAGCATTGGTTGGAACTATGCCTAATTAATCATTTCAGTAAAATAATTAACAAAATATAGGGTAGCAAATTTTGTTATTTCTAGGGTGTTGTTAATTGAAGCAGCATGCGTGTGAGAAGATGACTAGTGTTAGAATCATTTACTCATATCATATTACCAAGAACTCGTGCTTGCTTTGAATTCTACCATGATGAATATTTTTGATATGGGCATTCTAGTTTAAGGTTGTAAAATGTTGCTTAGCGACAGGCTTCATGTTAACGTCAATAGGGTGCAAAGACAAGCAATTAAATCGCTCATAATCTAGTTAGAACTTTCATTGTTCATGTTCATTTCTAATGTTGGGTTTCTGTTCCCAACTTTTTGTCTATCTTTTATAATTCAAGGTAATAAATCTCATTATTATTACCTTTAAAAGAATTAATATAATAAAGCGGTGGATAGTTTGAATTTTCTAAAATCAATTAATTAATTTTCATAATTTTTATAAAAAAAAAAAAGTTATAATATAATTGGATAATATAATCAACATTATTGTAAGCTTCCTTACTTTTAGGGTCCGACATGTTAGAGTCTGGCAAGATACCGTTGGGCAAAGGAGGTTTTTAGACTAGAGGCGAGCCTAGGCCACCGACCTACATGAGCCACCGACCACACGTCTGGATCAGGTCACCAACTTCTGGTCTTAAGCCTACAATGTCCCGAGTCACCGACGGTATACACTGCACCACTTAATCATAATAAAAAGAATTAAATCTTTGAACATAACAAATTCAAACATACACTCTATCTCAATAAATGATAACTCTATTTTAAAAAAAAAACTTTTATTCTTGAATAGTTATGAGAATTTAGTTTGCGTATATAATAAAAAAGAAAGGTATTTTAGAATATCTCTTAACTTTTCAATTCTCTTCAGCAACCATTCCAGCCCTCGAACCTTGGTCACAATTTATTAGATTTTTGTGAATTACCAATAAGGCAACAAGAGGAAGGTGCTTTCTGCCTGTAATATTTTATTTTTAACACAGTAATTTTTAAAAAATTTTATACATAGAGGAGAACTATTTAAATAACTGAAAATAAATTAAAGAATGCGATGCATTTAACTTAGTTCTGAAATACAAAAATTAATTGTAAATAAATATTCTTAGAAGTAGGATCCATCATTTCTAGCGTAATTAGCAGCAATGCGAGCTACGCAACCATCGACAACCAACCTTATTGAGCTATTCTGCAAACAGAAAAAGAAAGTGGAAAAAGTTCAGATTGTAATGTAGTAAAAGCAAAGGAGATAAGAATATTAAAGTCTTATGTGAACTATATCAAAATAGTTTAAGAATAAATTATTGTTTTAGAAATATTAATTGTCTGAGATGTTTTTGAAGGCTTTTATCCCATCCCACATCGCCTGCAGAAGCATACAAAGAGTTAGAAGGATAATATAAAAAACAAGCAGGAGGAACAATTCAACATACTTACCTGGACGGGGTCAATGGGTGATAAAAAAGGTCCATGGCCTAGGTCAGTGATCTCCATTGCACTTCGGAGGGGTGCTGGCCTAAGGTCTTCCCAAGTGGAAGAGCCTACGTCATAATTTGTTGCAGTGGGGGCCTGCGTTCGCGCGGCCCTTGCCCAGTATAGTCTCAAACTTGCTTGTTTCGTTCGAAACTTGTAGCTAAGTATATTTGAATATTTTTACTCAATTCGTTAATTCAACTATTACATAATGAGTAACACCATCAGCTCTTCACTTTATCACAATCTTAATTCAACTCAACTAGTATATTACAATCTTAATTCAACTATATATTACGTACTAGAATGGTGCAAGAAGACCAGTTTTGCTAAATGAGGACAAAAAACTGAAGCACTAATTCGAGGAGAACAACCAGCGAAGAATCAAATAGTTTGTATTGCATTAGTTCCCATACCAAAAGAGAGAGAGAATAGGCTGAGGCGTGAAACTATAAAGCAAAGGCATATAGCTCTCGCTCTCTGAAATTTTTGTGAAGCAGCATGCGTGTGAGAATATGACAAGTGTTAGAATCATTTACTCATATATCATATTACCAAGAACTTGTGCTTGCTTGGAATTCTACCGTGATAAATAGTTTTGAAATGGGCATTCTAGTTTAAGGTGGTAAAATTAATTAATTAATTTTCATAAAAAAAATGTTATAATATAAAAAAAATTAAATCTTTCAACATAATAAAAGAAAGGTATTTTAGAATACCTCTTATTATTACTTCTTCTCTCTTCCTTTATACCTGCCCTCGAACCTTGGTCACAAGTATTAGATTTTCGTGACTTACCATTAAGCCAACAAGAGGGAGGTGCCACTTGTCTGTAATATTTTATCTTTGACACAACATAGAGGAGAACTATTTAAATAATTGAAAATAAATTGAAGCATGTGATGCATTTAACTTAGATCTAAAATATGGAACAATGTTTTAATGCACATAAAAGACAACTTTTTTGTGAAAACGAAAATATCAAGCAAAAGACAACTTGTTTGTTGTCGCGATTTGGTTATTTATGAAATAGTTTTATATCGGAGTGGTAGTATTTTCGAGTACTTTGATATTTTTGTTTAAATGTTTTAGGAATTAATTTTATTTTGTTGAATATGATAATAAATAAGGTATATCCTTCAACCTCATTTTTGAAATTAAATTGTAAATTTGAGATTTATATGAAGTGACTAGTTGAAATGCCAATGAATAGTGAAGTTGTTTTAGATGAGTACCGAGTAAAGGTGTGAAATAGACTGAATTGGAGTGTGCAATACCAATTCATACGGTATTTTATAAGAATATTTTCTGGTGTCGATGACCTATTTCTCCAAAATAAGGAACATTTTTCATAAGAAAATGGCCGGTTCGATTTTCAATACTTTATTTTGATTTCTATTCAGTTTTTGGTTATTTAGTTATCGGTTTGATGGCTTCAATTTCATATTCAATTTCGGAGGAAATTTATATTTTTTAACCAAAACAATGAATGTCTAAAAATAAAAACTACTCGAGAAATAGTTTAAACTCTAAGTATTACATAATCTTAAAAAAAAAAAAAAAAAATCGAGGTGATGAGAACGAATGAGAGGTTCTCTCCTCTAGCCATCGAAGTGGCTACATGATCATAGAAGGGTTATGATTTATTTATTAGGAGTGAATAATTGTCTACAACCTTTAACGAAATGTAAAAATTTTTTAATTCAAAGATCTGACTATGATTTGAAGTTTATCTGTTAGTACTCGTTAAATAAAAGATTAGATTCAACATTGGCTAAATAAGCCAAGAGGAGTGCATGGTAGTGGAAAAAAAATGTACTCTATATATCAATGTACTTTATATCAACATACTTCAATTTCTTTGTTAGAGTTTTTGTATAAGTTTTATACACAAAAGTTATATATCAATTTGTATTTCATTCTACTCACTTTTCAATTAATGAAATCTCTAGTGTTTGTTCCAAAAAAAAAAAAAATCTAGGGTCATTTTTGTCTTTCACTACAATAAGTCCACAATTGAGCTAAAAAGCTCAATATTAATGCTGCGTAAAAAGTTTTCAGCATTATCAATGCTATCTACAGATCTAGCCTTAAATTTAACAAATGAGTTCAATGTTGTTCAGTTTTACCGAACACCATGTAAGGTCAAAGAAAAAGCTTTTTCAAAACAAAGAAGATTTATAATTAATGTTATAATAAGCAAATAGAACAGCTCATATGGGAAACCAAATTCCACACATAAAAACAAGCAAAACAAAAAGCTTTCAAATAAAAGATAACCGCTATTTCATTACTTTGTCATCTCCTAAATTTTAAAATTGTCGATCACATTGGCTCTGGCAACCCGCATCACAATCATTACTAGTTGTACCACAATAGCCATATCGGTTACAACATTCTTTATTAGAACATAGTTTCCCTTTGGCTTGCTTCCCACACATTGGGGGCCGGCATTCGCTTTTGCAAGTAGCACCACAATATTCTTCAGTTATACCACAGTAACCCCAAATGCTACAGCATAATCCAAATGGACAGGGCTTCCCTTTTCCACACCGGGGTTGCTTGCATTGTTTTTGGCAACCAGTCACACAATCTTCCCTTGTTACACCGCAATAGCCCTTTTTATTACAACATAGTCCTTTCACACATTTAGTCCCATTTGCTTGTTTCCCACAATCTGGGAGATTGCATTGGCTCTGGCAGCTGCCATAACTGCAGTACTCCTCTGTTTTTCCACAATAACCATGTTGGCTACAACATAGATTGTTAGGACAGAGTTTCCCATTTGCTTGTTTTCCACATTGTGGAGAAACTTTCCCAAGTATTGCAGTGATTTCTTCATCACGTCCACCCTGCACAACAAAAATAGCTAATGCTAAAACTATTGCAAATGCCCAAAATCTCATTTTTTTTGTCT
>CATIWJ010345272.1:0-10202 GCA_949640765.1 Croton laevigatus | reverse complement strand
GTGACCACGCCTTATAATAAAAGCAGTACAGATATGACCAGTTTTCACTAGGCGTGACCATGCCCTGCCTAATTTACCATAATGAAGGAAAAGACGCCAAGAACATGGAATTTAAGTGGAATTTCGGTTTTCACTTCATTTTTAGGGAATCTCCCATATCTTTTGGATTTGTTGTGTTCCAACTTCTTCTTGGTAACATTCTCACCAACCCACCAAGCCATCATTGTTGAAGCCATCTTTGTTGACAAGCCTCCATTGATGACCAAAGAAGGAGATGGTGTTCATCCAACCAACTCCACCAACTATGCCATCATTATGTTCACACATGGTTTTAGCCCTATAAATAGAGGACTCTTCCAACATCAAGAAGAATATCAAATTCTACATAATTTTCTAGAGTAATACAAGTTTTCTTCCTCTACATTTTTGTTCTTAATTCCAATCCAAGGGTGAATAAATTCCAGTTGTAATTTTGTGAGGCTTGTGCTTAACCAGAAATTCTTCAATCCAAGTAATCTGTATTTTCTTGTTCTTATTTCTATGAATTATTTATGTTGATTGAATTGACGCCTTAATTAATATTTATTTTTCTATCGCTAATCATGAGTTTGTGATCCGTAATTGTCATTAATGATTGGGTAGAGTAGCAAGGAGTTGGCTCATGTGTGTGTATATTGATGACCACAATTACATAGCTTGCATGATAAGCTCTAGGGAAAATAAAGATACGAAATTGATTAAATTGCAGGTTTGTGAATTAATTGGTTTTGTTTTGGTGTTTCTCATTGTTCTTTATACTGTCATTAAATTAATATGGAACGATTGTGCCCAGTTGAGATAATGATAAGTCTGATTTGAGCGATTGTTTGAGTCTTCACATTAAGAGAATAATTGCTATTTGCGGGATTCCGATTTAACGACTAAGTGCTTGGATGTGAAATAAATTAATCTTTTAGCCTGTGATCAAATTACAATTGGATGGAATTCATGTCCTTGGATTGGAAGCTCGGTAAGATTTAATTTCATTACTTTTAATTATTCCAGCTTTTATTTAATTTTTGTTTTAATTCAACCATTCAACAAAACCCCCCTTACATCTTTTCTAGCACTTTAGGAATAAACTTAACCAGTCTCTATGGGATCGACCATGCTCTCTACTATTTACAAATAGTTTAGAGTAGGTAATTTATTTTTGGTGGTTTCGACTCCCATCATGGGTACACATATATAACTTTGCAGGTATAATAAAACAAAGATACTTAAAAACATTTGATGAATTCATTTCGTAAAAGCATATTTACATTAATTTCAAGACAGGAAATCAGCTTTATAAAATCATCAATTTGTTTGAAACAACATTTGTCAAACAACTTAGATATTCCTTTGCTCCACTGATTCGACAGGATTACCAGAATAAGACTGAGGGTTTTTATCAGCCATAGATCGTAGTCGTAGTCGTAACCATAACTATGTCGTTTTGTCAACTTTGTTTCATGAGGGCCATAGATCGTGGCCGTAGCCATAACTATGCCCATTTCAGCATTTGAACTTAAGGACCTATTTGCTTAGCCAAAGTAACTTCTGGGGTCAAATTGTAAATATGCAGGGGTGTATATGTAATGCGGCTTAAAGTTTTGGGGTCAAATTGTAAAATCTATTTAAATTCTTGGCCGAAGGACCTAAATGAAATGCGGCAGATAGTTCGGGGGCCAAAACGTAAATTTCCAGGACTCACTTGTGTGCGGCTGAGAATCAGAAGGACCAAAGCGGACTTGGCCTAAAACGCAGCCTTTGCACGCGTTTTGAGTCGTCTTCTTCCTCCGTTCTGGTTTCTTCAAGCCCGACGCTACCCAAGGCCCACCGGGCCTATTTGCATTTCCGGCGACTGTTGGCGGCAAAACGGTGTGCTTTTAAAATTAGTAACTCAGTTTATTCCTCCGCTCACACGCCAACCGTGAGCTTGAAGTTCAATCCCAATTTCACCATTAATAGAGGGTGCGACGTTAACATTTTTAAATAATTTAGGGACTAAAAGCTGTCACTTTTTACTTTAGGCCCTAAAAGTCACAAACTAACATATTTCAGGGACTAAAATATATTATTGGCCGAGAAGATTACGTAAATGCCAAAATATAAATAATTAAGGATTATATATATGGTAGGAGCATAGAATGGAATTAAGTAGGAATAATATACAGAAGAAAAATACCAGTGCAGGTGGTAGATAAGTTAAGGAATTAAATAAATAATAACTATAGTGGATGTTTAAATTAATTTGGCATTACTACATAAAGAAAACTATAAAGGGCAGATTCAAGTAAAATAAATCAATAAATTAATTCGGAACAATAAATAAGTTGTAAAAGAATAAAAGAGGAATAAGTTAATGAAAAGAGTTATGGATTTAAGTGGAAACAACCAATACCCTATAACCAGTAGCTAAACAGGAATGGATTTTATAAATGGATATTAACAAGGTTAATTAAATAATGAATAAAGTAAGTATAGATAAACCATAAAGGACTAAATAAAACAGAAATATTAAAAGAGTTTATTAATAAATAAAAAGAAGTACTATCTCAGTTCTTTTCATTTCTTTACATTTCAAACAACATGCTTAGGTTGAACTTTGGTGATAATAATTTGATGGATTGAGTTAGGTGGATTAAAATATTATTTATATATAACTAAACTATAGTAATCATACTTTATAATTAACTTAAACATACTTTAATCTACCTAATCTAACCCATCAAACTATCAACACCAAATTTCAACCTAAGCATGCTGTTTGAAATGTAAAAAAATTAAAAAAACGGAGGTAGTAATAATTAAGTTGAAATTTCTGAACTAGCAAACCTCGGAAATTAACCAAGATGTAAAAGCAAAGGAGGAACGTAAGATAAGCAATGCGGTAACAGGTTTAATACTTTACTCTATTTTTAATGTGTATGGATATCTGTGTTGAAATAATGTGATTAAAGTTGCTGCAATGATGTGTTTGTGTGTTGTATGCTATAAATGTTAATGTGTGAATGCAAGTTTGTATTTATAGTAGTAAAGTATCCATTTAACTCATAGCTCAGCAAGTTTAGTGTCTGCTAAACTTGTAGGTATGAGGAAAGTCGAGCAAAGACTAGCCTGGTATGGCATATACTGATGATTTGCATTGAGTAATAAAATGTAAATGTAACTAAAAGAGAATTTTATTAAGCACTATAATAATTTGTAAATTGATTTTTGTTTTAGGTTATGTATACCATATTGTACATACGTGTAATCTTATAGTTTATTTTGGTAAGCTTACGATGGGTGTTACAACTCCAATTTCGGAATAATGCTAATAACTGTACTTATTTTATGGTTGGGCCGGTATCAATTTGTTCCTAGGGGACCATAATATCTAGGAAATAATGCTTCACAAATAGGATATGAACAACAATTTAAGAGAGACATTTATACTCGGTGTTTCTTTCTTTGATTACCGGTTAAAACTTCGATATATTTTTAAAGTAGATGTTAATTATTTATTGATGATTCAAAATAAAATAAGTTGCTAAAAATATCTAATGAAATTTAAAAGTACATAGATTAATATTGCAATACATTTCCAAAAGGAAAAAATATTAATAATAAATACTCTCTCCATTCAATTTATATAGAGAAAATTGAGTTTTTTTTATACGTGTTTGACTCTAAATTTTGAAATCAATTATTTCTCAGTTCAATATATGGATCCATTAATTTTTATTTATATGTCATTTTACTATTAATTAAAAATATTATATTTAATAATTAATTTTAAAATATGAAGTCAAAATATATTAAAGAAATTAACTTTCTATATACTAATTTAAATTAATTTATAAATAAATATTTTATAAATGATAAAAGCCCAAATTGTATGACAATAACTAAAACATGTAAGATTAAAACAAATAATATTTTATTATTCAAAACAATTATTTATTTTTGCCAATATATTGTAGTAACGTTGAAAATAGTTTTTTTAAACTGCATTTTTAGTTATTAGTAAAATAACAATTAATTACTTTGTAATAAAGAAATCTAATTTTATTATTTTTTATTTGTAATTATTATTTAGAATTTAGTAAATATTTAATATTTTAGAAGGGTTTCATTCAATCATTAAATATTACTAAATATACTATTTAACAAAAAAAAATGTGTTTTGATATAAGTCAAAACTATAAACATGATGCTAAAGCTAAATTGAGTTTTAGAGGGTGTTTGGTTTAGCTATTTCATGCAGCTGATAGCTGTTAGATCTTCAACAGCTAGAGTTTAGGTATTTGGTAAACTTTAAAATCAGGAGTTGATAGCGGTTGAGAACCTCTGTTTTAATAAGTCTTTATCCGAAACTTTTTTCATTCTAGCCGATAGCTGATTCAAATTATGACTATATTAACCTTATTAAAATAATACTAAATTTAAATCAATATTTAATATATATTTATAATTATATACTTATTAGTAATTTCACATTATAACTGCAACAACTACTGAATTTTTATCAAACACTAACTCAAATAAGCTATCAGCTATCCACCACCAGCTATCAGCTATCAACAACCACTATCAGCTATCCGATGGTATGAATAACTAAATCAAATAGAGCCTTAGTGTATGAACAAGGACTTGTTTATAAACTGCTACTATAAATCATTACTCAATATTTAATAAACAATATTAAAACTATATATTAGTACTACTCCGCTGTTCGTTCAAGCTCCATCTACGTCCACCACATGCATCATCTCAGGAACCCACCAGACGATTTCGCTCCCAAAATATAAACTATGCCTATTTTTGCTCTGTTTCGTCAATCAGATTCCCTGCCACAAGAACCGCAGCTTCACCAAGCCATAACCTTTACCGCCTGCCCCATCTTCTTTACCCACCAATCAGAATCCCTTCCCTCTTTACCATTCAGAACCCTAGCCCCATTCTTTAGTTCGTTTTCCTTCGTCCCAACCACTCACAGCCCTAAGAAATTTACGAGCCCCGAACCGACTCACATGAAAATTTTGGGTCCTATACCGACTAACCCCATTACATTCAGCAAAAGCAAAATAAGCAAACTTTCCAATATTAATTAACCTTTCACACATTAATTGCTTGCACAATCTGCACAAATAAGTAAGATTCCTTTCCTTTTTTCACAAATTTAGACAGTAAATCTGCAATGCACAAATTTAGCTAATAAATCCGTAGTGCACAATCTGCACAACCTGAATCGATTTCCCTCTTTGGCCAAACTCTCCATTTGACGCCGATCCTCCTCTCCATCAAACCTTCACGTCGCCGTCCATTCTGCTCCATCCACCAATATGAGCCACCGATAAGAGCTGTCCTCACCGTTCAAGACACAAGCTTCACCACTACAGCTTCACCGGCTGGAACAAGCCATCTTCACCATTCTTCTCTTTTCGTTAAACCTACCTTGGCCGCCAACCTCACCATCCTTCTTTTCATCAATCAGATCAGCCACCAACAATTGATCAAGTCCCTTTAATTCACCATCAGAAGCTAAATCTCCACAATAATAAAAAATCAAAAACCCAAATCTCCTTAATAATCGGTCAACTAATCAATTTCAGTTTTATCCTTGAATTTAAAACGAGAAACTAACTTGTGGGAAGGGAAATCGTAATTGCAGCGCAGGAGGTAGCGGCAGTGGTTGGTGGGTAACAGAGATGGCGAGGCTGGATCGGAATGGTGTTGAGCCGGTGGTCGTTGGTGGTGGTGATTGTAACACCTCAAATCCGACTTACGAATAAAACAGATTGGAGCGCTATGTAACCATTAACCTCCGCTACTGCTTACAGAAATTTTCTTTAATAGTTATTACATCATAAACACTATAGCTTTTTTTTAATACTAACTACTTTTCAATATTTACCCATATAAAATAATTTTTAATGTTTAGTACATGTCAAACTAAATAATACATTATACCTTATCAAAAGATTTGCTTTGGGAGTGTTGGTGAATGCTAATATTCTACTGACCTTTCCTAACCTGTGAGTTACGGAAATAACTCGCTGAGCAACTTCATGCTTAGTGGGTACATATATATGTTTTTGCATGTATAATAAAGCAATAATATTTAAAAGCAGTTGACAAATTCATTTCATAGAAGCATATTTATATATATTTTAAAACTGAAAATTATCTTCGTAAAATCATAAATCAGAATCATTTCTTTTTTGCATAGCAATTCCACTTTTCATTTGTAAATCACTTCCAATTTACATTCACTCTACTGGTTTGATAGGACTACCAGGATAAGACTAAGGGTTATTTTCGGTCATTACACGTAGCCGTAGCTACCCCAAATTATTGCATTAATTAGCCCTTTATAGACTATTAGCGGACTTTGTACCCGCAGGTGGACTTTGTACCCACAGTATTCATATTTCAGATCTTATATCACTCTGCGCATAATTTTTCAACCATATGCCATGATATATCCTTATATCTAGAGTTCCTTAACCATATAGAGCATAAATCATTGCGTTTCACAATAATCATTTCTCAACTTTTCAATCATATTTTTATCAATATATTCAAATCAATTTCTCATGCTTTAATAAAAATAATATTTAAATCCCAATTAAACACAATTCTGCTTTTACCGTGCTGGTAATATCGCGCCTGCGATTACCGTGTCAATATTAAAAATTCATCAGAAATCATTTTTATAACTCGAACACACATCCGAGTTCTCCACAAAATCAAATATTTAATAAAATCAAATATTTAAAATGAAATTCAATAATTTAAAAATAAGATCAGTTCGAATACTATAAAAATAGTACCAAACCTGATTTCGCTTCGATATTAGCTAATCTCCAAATAAACTTCAATTCCTTCTTCTCTTACTTAAATCAGACCTATAATAATTATGAAAATATTTAGTTAACTCTAATTATAATTATCTAGGTCTCTAATAGGTCAATTTCTCAAAATAATCTCAATTACTAAATTAATTAAGTCTGTTGGGCTCAATTGAAGTCATAATTTTAGTTCAAGGGTCAATTTATAATAAATAAGGACTTAATTGAAAGAGTAAAATAACTGTGGGGGTTACTTAATGAGGCGGAAGGACGTTTCTGCACAGATTAATAAACTTTAAGCACCACGCCCTCTGTTCTGAAGACTTCAGGCATAAAAAATGACATTTTCCTTGTCTTCTTCACCCGCCTCCTCTGAAACGGGTACCGCGACCCGACCCATATCCGAATTGAACCCGAAGATTTCGACAAAGGATGGCAATAATCTAGGCACCAATCGACTCCCCTTCTCAACGCCGATCGGTTCTCGGCTTCAGACTAGGCGGACGATGACCAGAACCCTTGGAAACATCTGGGTAAATCTTCGGGTTATCCCTTAACCTGATGGACAATCCGAACGGAAAACACATCTCCGGCTATAGGTCGAGCTAATTCTTCCATCAAACATGATCAATAAGGTCCCAGGAGCAGTTCTATGGCCTTATTTTTCAAAACAATAGGGGAATCATAAAGTTACAATTTTGAGTTTTCTTTTCTTTTCTTTTTCCATTTTCAGTTTCTAGCTTCTATTTGCTACTACTTTCCCAGTTTTGTCTTAATCCCCAGAAACTTCATCAAATTTTGCCACCTAACTCTCCCCTTGCCACCTCCCAGCTGAATCACCTCCAATTTCACACCCTTCTTACACGTTATTTCCTTTTTGCCAACACAATTTCCTTTTTTTTTTATCTTAATATAATTATTTTTTTAATATTAATTATTATTATTTGCCAACACAACAATGCTTTCTTAATTCCTTATAAATCCCCCAACTTCAAATTTTATGTTAATTAAATTAGATCATACTTGGTCTTTATTAATTTAGTCCTCTAACTCCATTTCCATTTTAAACTAGGTCCTTGCCCAACCTTATTATTATTATTATTATCTTTTTTTTATTTATTTAATTATCCAAATTTTCCGATTACATCACCCTCCGTTAATTCCTATTAACGTTTATGTTAATCAGATTTTTGGGTGTGACAGTGATGGCGGCCGCGTCATGAGTGGCAGAGACAATGACGAGAGTGAGGTTGTTTATCGATGAAATGGAAGAGAAAATGAATCAAGGGCAAACAGAGGGCTACTTATTTTGTCAATTTATTCTCAATATATCCATATTAAAATTTTGCAAGAGGATATCATAATTCTGGACAATATTTTTATAATAAATTAATAAAAAATGTTAGTTAAACTAAATCCTAAATATTTTAAAAATGAATTTGACTTTATAAATAAAGTAGAGAGTAATATTTTGATTCATTAGTATATTTTTATTTTTTTTGATAGTAAAAAGATTATTGAAAAATTAGTCCAATGAACCGAGCTAATAAAATGAAAAATGTAAAATAATTTTTATATGTAACAAGTGTATTAACGTCTTTTACTGGATAAAATTAAAAAAAATAGCTTAGTTCATTGGAGATTTTATGGACTCACTTTTAGCAATTATTTTTCAATTTTTTTAAAGAATTATTTTCCAAAATTATTAGGTAAGTAATAATTTTTTGTTAGTAAAAAAACTATAAAAAAAATTAGTGCACTAAAATAATTTATAAACATAACAAGTGTATTACTAAAAATGGATAAAATAAAAAGAGGAAAAATTGTTATTAACTTGTTCATCATGGACTCAGTTCAATCAATTATTTTCCAAATTTTTTTAAATAATTATTTTCCAAATTTATTAGGTAAGTAATAAATGGGAGAAAAAAATACAATTTGGGGAAAATCTTTAAGACTCAGTTTGGTAATTTAAACATTTAAACTCCCTCATTTAAAACCATTAATTGTTCCCTCTCCTACTCTCCGGCCTTTGAGAGAAAAAAAATTGGAATCTTAAGCTTTCGGTTTAGCTATCACTTTCAATCTGCAATGGCTATCGGCTCGAATTCTAATTCTAAACTGAACTTCGGGGCTTCCATATTGAAAGCAATGATCGGCGGCTTGATTTCTAGGCGGAACTTACCTGCTTCATCGGCTCAGGTACTATACTTTCTGCCTTCTTTTTAAAAATTCCTTTTCTAAATTCTGCAATTAATCCATTGTTTAAATTTGATGAACAGTCGATTCTTTTCATTTTCTTTTCTGAAACAAAAGAGGATTCATTATCCTCTCTCTCTCTCTCTCTCTATCTTTTTTTTTTCCTTTATATTTGGCTCTATGCAGCTTATTTTCAACCTGTTTTGGAGCATATATCCAAATTATATTTGGATTTAACCTAAAATGCATTGAATTATTATTTTTCTTTCGTTTGTAGTAACTCATTATTGAATGTGTTGAGAATATCAGAACTATAAAGAACGAATTAGAACAAGCAAATAAAGAAAAGAACACAATGATTTACGAGGTTCGGCAATGTGCCTACGTCCTCGGGAGCAGAGCGGCTAGGTTATTATTATTAAGCATATCAACCGTTACACATACAACGTATATATATAGTAACTATGTTGAGAATTCCGAATGTGGGTTGGGGGGTGTCCGCTCCAGCATCTGTCCCTTATGTTAAATATATGAGCCATATCTAACAAATCTCCACCTTGGCGAATATCATGCCCCTTAGGAGAAGTAGAACCATGGAGTTGTAAACAAACCAAAAATGGGTTGGGCAAACATGCTTATCTAGTGACTGCAAACATTCAACAAGTCCAATTGAGGTGGTGGTGGATTGATTGTTGGGATATCAACCCAAGTTCCACATTGAAAAAATAAGGGAGAACCACCTTGAATATATTAGTATGAGGCCTTTTGGGAGGAGCCCAAAAATAAATCCGTGCGGGCTTGGCCCAAAGCGGACAATATCATACTAATGTGGAGTTTTCAGTGGTGTTCGCAGTCCCAACACTTTAAATAATTATTTTTCTAGTAGAAATGGAAATTTCCAGAAGATCTGAAAATAACAAAGGTAATAGAAAAGCAACCTTGACTCCTCTTTCAAATCAAATTCTCTGACTAACATTAGTGGAAAAAATAAAAAAAAATAATAACTTTTCGAGCTATCATTATTTATGTGCTGTTACTCTTGAAATATTTGACTAAAGTCCAAATTGATTGCACAAACGTGAAAAGGTAAAACAAATTAAACTAATCAAATAATGGCAATTTTTTCTTTTAAAAATTAATGGT
>CATIWJ010345264.1:0-28419 GCA_949640765.1 Croton laevigatus | reverse complement strand
GGTTTGCCATTTGCAGTATTCGGGAAACGTAAAACCCTTCTAAAGCCCGTACTCACGTGCCGTGCGTGCCATGTTCAAGGCTTAAACTACATTTTTAACCTCGCGGTTTGCTTGCTGTGACGGTAAGTAATGATAAATAAGGTAAGGAGAGATAAGTTTATGTCTAACCCTATTTAGTATGAGTAAGGGTGTCAAATTCGTGTTCGTTTCAAGCAGGTTCGGGTTGAAAACCTCTCAACCCTGATCTAATATGTTTAGATAAATAGGTCAGAAAACTCAACCCTGATCTGATCTGTTTAATAAACAGGTCGACCTGATATATTTAAGTTTTTTTTTCTTTTTTAAGATAAACGGGTTAAACGGGTCAATCTGAAATCCATTTAACCTGTTAATTTCAGGTTGACCCTAACCCATTTGACCCATATAACCTGATTTCAATATTAAAGCCTAATTCAAAATCAAACATCATTAATTTTATATACTTTTTTTAACAAAATAAATTTTATATACATACATGACATAATAATAATAATAATAATAATTATTATTATTATTATTATTATTATTATTATGTACAGTAAACATGTTATACAGGTTAACCCGCGGGTTGAAATTTTCAACCCGACACTAACCCATTTAATAGCAAGTTGGGTTCATGTTGACCCATTTAATTAAACAGGTTGAAAATCTCAACCCTAACCCACTAATAGCAGGTCGGGTTCGTGTCGGGTTAGCAGGTCGTGTCAATTTTTGACACCCCTAGGTGTAGTCATGGCCCACACAAGATTCTAGGAACAAATATTTATAGGAGGAGCAAAAAGGTAAAGTTGGTTTAATGGTTTAGTGATTAATAATGTTGGTTTTGTTATTCTACTTTAAATTGAGAGATCACTAGCTCAAACATCATTAAGTCATTTATCTATTTTATTTTTTTCTTTCCTTCATTTATGAAATTTTAAAAATAACAATTTATAAAATGCATTTGTCTCGGGCTCTGAAACATACATATCTAATTCCTGCCCTTTATGTGCATCGAATGTTATGAAATACTTGTATACACATATATACACATACGCACTATATTTTTTAATGTCTGTTATTTGGCAGTTGTCCAAATCTCTATTAATGCCTACAAATAATTAGTTGTTTCTAGCAAGACATTATGACTAACTGATTAACATGATGATCAATTTTCCATGTATTAATCCATTTATCATACGATATCTACTTTGAACATTAGTCATGATTAGTGTCATTCTTATATCATTCAAACTAAATACTTGATTTTAAGTAAACTGGTTAAATCAAATGATGTGTTCGGGACAAAAAATGATGTTCAGCTAAAGAAACCGGGTCATAGGATCAAAGAACAGCTTAAAACGGTGTCCGATTAAGAAAACTGGGTAAACTGATAGTTTAATTTGCAAAACCAACCATCAAATAAGGAAGCCGAGGTCGGAAATTGGTAACTTGACTGAGATTTGGATTTTAACTTAGTTGATTGAATTGAATGGCTAATCGAAGTTGTTTGCAGCCTAGAGTTAGTTTACTTAAAGAAAGAAAATCTGAATATCTAAAGGGATAATTTGATTAAGGAAATCAAATATCCTGATTTCGGAAAGATTATTGGATTCAAGAAAAATCAAACAATTTGATTTGGCAAATATATTGGATTTAATTCTGTCAGTCTAAAAAATACCGCTTCAAATCGGGTAGTAAATTTTGATATTCGTATATGTATAGCAACTAAACCGGAGACATCCAGCATAATCCTATAATCATGGAATCGAAGCATCCATCGACGAAGAGACAAAGTCATGGTAGATAAAAATTTAAATTAGAGAAAGGTATGTTAATTCTGGACAGAGACTATAATTCCAATTGGTTAAAAATTAAAAAATTGATGTAATTCCAAACTGGAAATTGGTCCCTGCCACGTGGATAGACGAAACCAAAGTTGTATGGACAATTTGGTGGGCATAATATATAATTTCACCCTCCAATATTGTTCATTTATGGGAATAAAATTCTCAACTTTTGAATATTTTAATTAGACATTACTATTCAAATATTTTATTTAGACATCTCAACTATTTAAATGTATTTTTAAATTAACAATTTGTCACATAAGAACACATGAGTATATTATCGGATATTCAAAAGTTCAGGGGTTTATTTGAAATATTTTGAAATGTTTAAGTCATTCAAATAGTTGAGATGTTTAAATGAAATATTTAAAAGTTTTAAATCTCACTCGTAGAATAAGACAAAATTGAATGATGAAATTATATATTAAGCCGATTTTGGTTTGTGTCTTATATATATATCCCTAAATCTATCCTAATTTAAAAGGAGGAGCGGTAGAAATCGAATACGGACTGTACCGAGAGAAACGCAGTGCCTTAACTAACTGGGTTAAGCTCTGGCATGTGTATATTCGGTATTCACCACCACATGGATCATTTCTTGTATAGTGAAAAAAAAAAAAAATTAGAGTTATTGACTGAAATAGTTGAAACAGAACAAACCGAAACACAAGTAAATGGGGCCTATTTTGTCCACAAGTTATTGTCGATACCATATTGCTTTTCATTGATCTTTTCCATCAACAAAAACTATTTTCCTATGTAATTTGTGAAATGGGAATAATGACATTACATTTGATGTTCCTCTTCTAACTACTCCAAATCAACGCGTTGGGATGACCACTTTACAAAGCTAGATTTTCATTTCCCCTATTGGTTATTTAATTTATTACACGGAAATAAAATAATTACAATCTCATTTCTCACGATTTTCACGAGTTGAATCTATAAAAGTGAGTTAATTTTACATCATTAAGAACACAATACATGATTGGCTTATAATGAGGACTTTTGAATTAATTCATGCCATTCTTGTGTATAAGATAAGCTAAACTTATTATAACCCCAAATTATTGTTACATCTGTTTCATATAATTGTTGAATCGAAAATCGAATCAAGTATTCTTGAAACGAGAATTATGTCACAAGATACATAATAAACTTAAAACTGATTTTAATGGTATAAATAAGTTTCAAAATAAAGAGAAAAAAAAGCCATATAGTGAGATTATTATACTTTTGTATTAAAATAATTATAAATATGGCGATGCAAGACGTTTTAAAATAAATAAAAAATTATACTGAAATTTGAAACAAATCCTAAATTTAAAAACAATAACATGGAGAAAGAAATACCTAAATTTGAAATATTAAAAAATAAATGTATTAGTTTTTAAAGTGTTTTTATCTCCATGTTTTAGATTTTTTATTTTCTTTATATTTTCTCCTTATGGAGTTTTAGAATCGTTGATGAATCGGATGAATTCAGTATAAAAATAATTCATCATATAGGTTTGTATCAGTATGGATAAAATTTGTATCGAATTATAAAATTTAATAAGATTCTAACAACTATGAGAAATTGATAGGAAAACTCAAAAAACTAGATTTCTTGAAACCCCTAATCCTATTGGTAAAATCCCTAACTTTCTATTCAATTAAACATACTAGATTAAAACTTGACAACATACATTTGAGTCAATCCCAAAATAAACAGAAATTAATTCAGTTTTGAAAAAATGTTAAAAACATAATCTCATTGAAATTAAACAAACTCTATTTGTAATAAATAATAGTAACATTATCTCTAGGATAAATATAATATTGTTTTTCTTAAAATAATTTAAAAGGATATGTTAATTTTAAAAATGAATTTTTTTAAAAAAAAGGATAATTTTATATTTATATATATATATATATATCCCAAATATTTTTCAGGATATTAACCTTTTTCTTTTGTTGGCACTGTAATCATTGGGTTGTTTAAAAAATGCCAAAAAAAAAAAACTCTTGAAAAAAAGTGAAAAACATTATTTATAAATTAAAATATTAAAAACAATCACCTTGGGAAGAAATACAAACACTTATGTGCAATCCCCGCACTCATTGACTTTTAGTTTACAATAGGTTTAGAAAAATTTAAAATCTGTCAAGTTTCTGATTATTCGTTTACAACGAGTTTATGAAAAGTTTATAAAACTCAGTTTGTAATATATAATAATAGCATTATCTTTAATATAAAGATAATAGTGCCCTTTTTGATAATTTTTTTTAAAAAAAAAATAGATTTATTTTGAAAATGAAATTATGAATACATCGTGGTACATGAGTTACGCTGCTTCTAAGGTATTTGAAGTTTAATTTAATAAAAACAAAACAGTTTTTTCAAATTGAGTTCCTGCGCTCAATTTAATGATAAGCCTGCTTAAGAAATAAACTAAGTTTGAATGAGTTTAGATTTATAGGGCAAAAGCATAAGAATCTGCACAACAGCAATTGATGATCTTACGCGTTTTTACGCTTTTTTGACTTCTTGATTTCATTGTCATTGTTCAAAGAATTTGCCGCTTTGTCATGGTCTTGTACTTCAATTTCTCCATCAGGTTGTCTCCTCTTCTTGTCAATGCTACAATGTCAAATAACAAAACATCTGGTAACAGTAAAACTCCACAAATATAAAAACAACTATGTTAATGTTTTAGGGAAACAAGGTTGGTTGCCAAACCTGTAAGTTGCATCATTTTTCTTATCTCTGTCCAACCAACCAACGCAACCAGTGTTTGTCGGCGTCAATGATCCAGAAACATGGAGTATTTCCTCATCAAAACTGTAAAAATCAATATGATCCAAACATTAAATATCTCCATCAAGCCAAAATGATCTCATCATTTAAGCTAACGCAAATTAGAGCCTGCTACTGGTTAAAAAAAATTCGATGCTTTGGCACGCCCAACATGGCATTGACATGATATGTCCCATTCAATTGAGGATTCAATAAGATATTAACATCAGAAGATCTCTAAGGCCATACAGCGTTGACATAGGCATGAACACTTGATAGAGGGATCTTCAATTCAAAAGGAACAGATTCCAATATCTCATATAAACCATTTCATTCTACATGTCAAAGCGTAAAATAATAACAAACACAACAATTTGTCACCTCTTGACTACAAAGCGTATCACAGTTCCAACCTTTATGGTATGTAGCTTACGAGCTTTACTAACATATAAGCCTTCACCATGTTTCTGCAACAAATAATATATATTAAGTTAGGAAATAAACCTAAACTACTACCTACAGTTTAAGATACCTACAGTTTTGTATTGAAATTCATCGCGAATGTCCTCATCTATTATAATTCCAGATGAAAACCCAAGAACTATACAATGGATGGACTCTCGTGCAAGTTTTACCACCTTTCCCTCTGAAAGTGACAGAAAACTTTTTGTTAAGGATGATATATTTGCAGTGACTGTAAAAATAAAAACTACAAACCATTTTTTTTTTGTCTTTCTTCTAAGGAAGTTAAAAGCTGCAAATCTACAATTTCCATAATGGAGAGTTGTTTTTGCAATAATTTCGATGATTTGATTGTTGAATTCAGTTCCTGTCTGTATCGGTAACTAATTTAAGCGTAGGCAAGCAAAGTACCTAAAAGCATATCCGGCTTTGGAGAGAAAAGCAATAGATTAGCTTTTAGCCTCACACCAAAATAAGGATGGACTCCAGAAAGAATTCTTGCATGTTTATCTGGAGGGTCCACATCATAAGCTAATACAACACCATCAAAAGTTTCATTGAACCTGTTTTAAGGAAATCCAAAAATAACCAAAACCGAAAAAAGACAATCACAAATTACTTCACCATATCACAGTACAGAAAATAAAATTAAAGTGGGTATAACCGTATCGTAACCAAATTTTGCCCTGTTGTATACTCAACATCTAAAAATTGTTTTCTCTTCAATTAGAACAGCTAACAGTAGCTAAGCTTATTATCCTTATAATTAACTCATAAGTTATAACTTATAAATTCAATCATTTTGCAGAATTACTAGATGAACAAAATGCTTTAATTCTTCAAATTACGTAAAGCAAAAAAATGCACGAATGGAAAGCAAATTAAAGACGTTTTAAAGACAAAAGGGAAAGGAACGAACTTGAAAAGTAAGGAGCTGAGCTCACTGAGTATTGCTCGAGAAACATTCTTGCTCTGAGAAGGATGGGCATACACTACCAAATTCGCCTTTGATTTGCTCAATCCTTCCATCTAATTTATCAAATCCTCTGTTAGTTTAAAATGGTACAGGGATAAAACGGCAATATAACATTCGTATTTAATTTGGCTTTCATCCCGATACATTAAACTAAATTAACATAACCAAGTCCAACCCCAAATACATTAATCTAAAGAAAGCTCACTGCCGGTGTCAAGAACCATCGTAACATTTTGCGGCGGCATACCAACAGTTAAGGAAGAGTTGGAGAGGAAAGGAAAAAAAAAATTAGATTTTGATTTAATTTTTGTGGGGTTGCGAAGAGTTTGGGTTTAGGTTTGTTTGTTTAAATACTAAGAATTGAAGGAGGCTTAAGATTTATGTATGGGAATATTAAAAAAAAAACAAGAATTTAAAAAGGAAGATTGAAGGGTTGTTTAATGGTTGGAGAAGAGTTGTTTTCTATAAACAAAAATGACAAACCTCTCTCTATATGAAAATTTAAACACGGCACATTTCATATTAATTCAAAAAATTGTGATGCCTATATATTGACATAGTTCCTCTTCCTCCATCCTACTTTGCGTCTCTATTAGAATATAAATAAATAAAACAGTTTGTAAACTTCAGCTCATAAACATGAAGTCTTCGGTTCAAAAACATATTATAAACATGAAATTTAAGCATCAATTTCAGTCGAACTAAAAAACAAGCTATTTAAGCATCAATTTACATTAACTTTTTAGCTATTTAACCATCAAATTCAAGAAAAATCTATTTAAGCATGAAATTTAATCATCAATCTTCAGTCAAACTCAAAAAACAAGTTATTTAAGCATCAAATTACAGGAAATTTTCAGCTCAAAAAGGGATTACATAGCTTCAATTAAGAACAAATTTAAGCATCAATTTTCAGCTCGGCTATTTAACCATCAAATTCAAGAACAAATCAAAACCCAAAAACCGATATTCCTTACCTGATAACTCAAGAACAAGTCGCAGCTCAAGGAGAGCACAGCTTCTCAGTCTCAGTTTAGGGGAAAGAAGCAGCTCAATAAGGCAAAATGTTCACCTCAAGTTGAATTTTCTGTAGCATTAGGCTTTAATAAGAACAATAAATTGAAAGAACACTAACTAAATTAAGGAAGAAAATAAGAGAAAGAAACTTACAGTAATCACTCATTCACTTGAAAACTGAAACCAGAAACACCTAAGAAGAAGAAAAGAAACCTTGCCGTCCGTGGGAGGTCTTCAGGTCGACGTCGAACGGCCGGCGGAGCCGTCTCTGGTGGTGTGGTCGTAGTGGTCTGGTGGTGAGCGTGCGTCTGCGACTCTGCGTTTGAAAGAGAGGAAACGAAGCGCGAGGAGGAGGAACATAGAAGAGGAGAAAAGCCACTTAGGGGTTTAAGGGATTTTAAATCACTTAGGGGTTTAAGGGATTTTAAATCAACGTATTTTTTTACCATTTTTAACGTAAAATACGGGTTTGCCATATTAGACGATTTTTACCCGTTTTATTTGGTTCGCCTCCAAAGGACAGTCTTCAAAGTTAAAAACATAAAGATGATCGATCCGCGTTTAATATGGATTTTAAACAGAAAGGAAAAAAGGTTGACAAAGTTCCTATAGAGTTTTAGAATTACGATGAATTGGACCGAATCATAAAGATTCATTTCCAATTCAACCGAATCATAACGATATGATGTAAAACAATTCACCATATATGTATGTTCGTATCAGTAAAGGTAAAATTTGTATTTAATCATAAATCATAAAATTTTAACGACTATAAGAAACATTTCCTTTACATGAATTTTAAGAATCTCATTTTTTTCTCCTTACTTTCCAAATTTAGTCATTTGGCCTTTAATTATGACTATGGTTGCTACTAGACCCGAAAATGAGCCGAGCTGTTCGTGAACTATTTGAAGTTTGGCTCGATTTAACCTTCTTTAAAAATCAAATGAGCTGGCCGGATAACTAAACGAACTGTTAGCAAGCAGAAATTTCATACTCGTTAACGGCTCATTTAATTTTATTTTTGCCTAAAATATGTATTAAATCAATGTTTTAGTCCGGCATTTCATTTTTATTGTAATATAATAACTAATTAATGTTTAAAAAATAATTTGCATCTAATTATCCATCCATAGCTTTTTCTTTTTTTTCTCTTTTTTAGGATTTTATAGAAAACAAGCTGCTTGCAAACTACTTTAAACTCGGCTCGATAAAGGTTCGTTCGAAACCTAAACAAGCAGCTCGAAAAGTAAATGAGTTGAGCTTAAGCTTAGCAATACTAAACTCAACTCGTTTACTTTCCTAGTTGTTACAGAAAGAAGTTAAAACTCATTGTATTTGTCTCTTGTGCTGATGGGATACAAGTGAGTGGAAATAAATTGTCTTCTTTTTGTGTGAAAAAACTGGCAAAAATTTGGGCGACATTGGGGGACATTTAATTAACTGAACATGCAAAAATGTGATTTTTGTCAATCAATTTACTTGAAACGAGGGGTTAAAAGGTATAATAGGGCTTATTTCTTCCAAAATGGAAAGATAGAGATTTTCAAGATATAGATGTCATGTTCCACCTCTCCTTGGCGACAAAGTTACACGTCCAGCTGGTTTTGACGCCCACTTTACCTGCACCTCTTTTCATGACTCAGGTAGCTGACATCCTCTTTTCTTACACCCCTTATCATGACTCGGACTGTACTCAACTCACAACTATATTAGGAACATTTCAAATTAAACCCCTTGCTAAAAACGGTAGTTTCTCCATTATTTTGGAACGAAAAATGAGTATTTTATTAATTTTTTTTCAAAACGGAGGCAAGAATAATAAATTTGACTACTAATTAAGTTGGGTTAATGGCTTCTAGATCCTAATATTACCTCTCAAGATAACACCACCCATAAGAAAAAGTAGAATAGAACCTTACATTTCATAAGCCTAAACCTGAACAGGGGAGAAACTTCAAAATGTACAATTTTCTCAAGCTTAGTAGTGAACTTGTAAATAAACGTACCAAATTTTTTCCTTTTTTTAACTAAGAAAAACCATACCACATATAATTTAAGGATGTATTCGGCAAAACTAGCTATTCAAGAAACGTTTGACTGTTTACAAAATACTAAAAGCTACATTCGTTAGCCTTTAATAAAAAGCTAAAAAAAAATAACATTTTGAACGGTCAAAACGCTAAAAACTACCCCAAAAGCTGTTGTCGAACACGGTTTATATCTTGGAATAGTTTTGCAAACCAAATAGGCCATAAAGTAGTGTGTTGTAGCTTAAAAAACAGCATCCCCAGAAGCTCTCCTGTTTATGACTTGAAACTGTACTTGGTTTTTCCTTTTTTTTGTTCAAGAGCCATCACAATGAAAATATTCTTGAAATAATTAGCACCTGATAATCAAATGTTTACATCAACAGTTCTTTTTCTTTTCAGTGTTCTAACGTTCAAACCAACAATAAGTGGATTGAAGCCCTTATTTCAGTGATTATGAAGAGTTTATCATCAGAAAAGAACACAAGAGTTCAGTAATTATGAAGAGTTTATTATCAGAAAAGAACACAAGAGTTTACTAATACTACAGGCCAAAAGCATGTAACAGTTGCTTTCGTTATTTTCCCAAATTTTTCTGTTGGATATTGTACATGTATCGACTGAAAGCTTTTGTGCATAATATAAATTGGTTAAACTGTGTCAAAGCATTTCAGTATTTCATATCTTAGAATGCTAATCAGGGAACCAAGTTCTCACTAATTCACCATTAACATAAACAGAAGCAGCATACTCCAATATACACACACAACACTCCTATTATAAAGATAAACATTAAATACGGGAAAGTGGCTGAAAAACACAGGATAAAAGACTGAAAATAACATCTATACCGCAAAGTCAAATGCAAATGCACAAATTGAAGATACCAAATTTAACCGTTTAAAAGGTACAGCAAATACCCAACATGATGTGATACTTCTCAGCGCCTAATAATATATTATTGTGTTGAATGTCTACTTTATAACAACTGCGATATAGCACTCTTCAAGATACCATTCTCTAATCCTGCATAGAAGAAGAAGATGTTTTGGTTATTGGCTTAAGCAAATCAAAATGTTAATGTTGCATTGTTCATCTGAAAATCTATTAGCCTGACTAATAATCAGGCTGCTGGAGCAATAGGCAAATCCCGAAAACTTGCTGGGAGCTCTGAATGCCAACCAAATGAAATTCATATTATTGCATAACTAGTTTACAACAGCTATCTGCATAGGTTATACACAAATAAACAGTCAAAGACAGAAATGAAGTGTGTGTGTATGTACGAATGCGCATGTGTATAACTTATAGGACCCACACAATTTAGAAGATACATTTCCGATAACATTATATATCATTTATAGTAAGAAATTCTACACTAGCACTTATTTTATTTAAATCAGCCATGAAATCACTATATGATAGTTTGTCAGGTTAATTACTAAAGAATTGTAATTCTTTAATTTGGATTTTCTATTATGGATATCAGTTTTAAACAACTTTTTTCACTTCGATAAAACATTTAAAAGAAAATTCTTTGTATAGATTGAAAGTGAACATGACTACCCAATGCAGAGATTTTGGGTTGTCGAATTATAGTCTTCATGGAAACAGAAAAATCTAAGTCCAGCAAATGTGGGTCATGAGACTATGAATTGTCAATATCATCCATCCAATCCAATAACTGAAACATTTTAGAATTAAGATGAATGACGTACTTATTTAACTTTCTTCTTCTTTTGGTGTTGCATTGGTTTCTAGCAACAGCACATTTCAACATATTACTTCATTCTCCCAAAATAAATCTCAAAGTTAAAACTACACTTTCAATATTTCTTATATTCAAATCCTATCAGGTGGTAAAATTGTCAAATAAAGAAGGATCACATTGTATTAACCCCAAAAATAAACACAGGCCATCTCCACTAATGAATATTGCTCTACTTTTTCCCTTCCCCAGTGACAACAAGACTAAGTGTGAAATGAAAGGAAGATTCCTGATCAATGAGATAAACAAATAAAGAGAGTTAATATACCTCATCATCATCATCATCATCATCACCGCCATCTTCTTTGTTCTTCTTGAGGCGGGTTGTACCACCCTCCTTGCTAATTGGCAGCTTCATTGCCCCAAAAGGGGTATCCACATTAATGTTTCCTTTTATAGTGTAACCTGTGCCTCTTCCCCTAATCATGTCCCAGAGAGCAGAGCCAAAATCTTTAGGCCTAAAGGAAATAGGGACATCAATATGACTAATTCCTTTTTTCTCAAGTTTCGTAGATTTGGACAGTTCAGCACCCCCAATGCTCACATCAGCTAGCCAAACCTCATAGTCCAATGCATTGAGGCCCAAATCAAAATCATTCATATTTTCTAACTTCAAATGAAGCACAGCAACAGTTTCTTCAAAGGAGAACCTCTCAAAGTGTATTTTCTCAACATCAACATCAGGCTTGTAAGGTATTGGAATCTCTCCAGTTTTCTCAAGTGGTATAGTTATCCTTCCAATAACTGGAACATCTACAATGAGGTCAACCTTAACTCTGTAAGGAATGATACTTCCTGGTTTAATGTCATCATATGTACTTTTTATGTCATCATAAATCAAAGTAACAGGTATTTTGACAGTTTCTTCACCATGTGCATGAATAGTTCCAGCATCTGGGATTAAACCCGAAACAAGTTTCCGTCCATCACTCTCAATTAAGTAGTTGATGTCAATGAGAGGGATCGGTACAGGATTGGGATTTTTAACAAGCACATCAACAACAAGATCTGCCTTCTCTAGGTTGATCTTAGGAATGTGAATCCCAGAAACATCTGCGGTCGGCTTACCAAAACCAATTGCTCCCTCAATCTTTTCACCAATATCATGAATGAAGTCCTTTACCTTGTCAATAAATCCACCCTTCTCTTCATCCTTCTCATCCTCCTTGTGACCTCGATCAAGGACTTCAGGCTTATCTGAAGATGCCATACCTTAAGAGAACACATTGCACATGTTAAACATAATTGTGTAGTAATGACACATATGGAAGAACCAAAACCAGCTAAACCGTGAAAATGGAGAAAACAGTATACAGTAGTCTAAATAATACAACAGCAGACAGCATTTGAATCATATGGAAACCCATGACCCCTAAAGCGACACAATTAGTAAAATGTCCACATTGTTGCTACTCTCTTAGCTAGCAGTTTTACAGCACATTTCACCATCACCCAAAAGAAGCAAAAGTGCTAGGTAACTAACACCAAACAGTTAAAACAAGACATGAGAAGACACCATTGAAACGGCAATACCTTAGGCTCAAAACGAAATCAATTTTACAAAAAAATGAAACATAATAGCTGCACTCTTCAAGCATTTTAGCAAAGCTCCTCTTTAAATCAGATCTTAGGAATTACGGAAGCAAGAAATAAAAGCATTTAACAGATGTCCTCCTCTCCAATTTTCTCCCTTATATTTCAAGATCTAAACGGCCAACAAGCAACCCAAAACTTCCAGAAAAAGCATAGTAATTACAAATCATCTACAAAATCACACCATAGTAATACCATTGACATTCAAAAAAGCACCAAAATGAAAAATCAAACACATCAGATCAATGCTTCAGATCAATCAACGAAGCAGAATGTGAACAAAAAGATTGAAAAGACTATGAGATTCAAAAAGATCATCAGATCTGTTAAAATGATCAAAACGAAGATCGCATGTACAGTTTGATGATAGATTTAGGTAAGAGTTTACCTGAAAATCGAAGAACAAGATAGAAATTGACCTACGGAACAAAGTAATTGGGAGTGCAGTGTGTGCGAAAAACGACATGCATAAAATGGCGCGCTTTTATAGTGGGGTAATCCTGGAATTATAAATTGAAATTGATAATATTGGGATGCCGACTTAAAAATCTGAAAACTTCATTTTAGGAGATTATACCACGTGTCTACACAGAGACCCTGAATTTTTTTTTTTTTTTTTAATAGTGCAGACACTCGTTCGTTAGGATTAGTTTCTATTACTTTGATCCTTAGATTATCTCTCCTTCCTTTATCAGTTTTTCAAAATTTGATTTTTAATATAGGCCTTGATTTTGACTTTAAACTAAAAAATTATTGAACCGCCGTTGAGTTACAAAAATTACTTCTTGAAAATGGGTTATTATAGTATCTTTAATGTAATATTTTTTATTTGTTTATGTGTATAATAAAATAGAATGTGTCAAGAAAAATATAGATGAATGTCAATAAAATAACACTCAATTTAAATTTTTTGTCTCTAATGTAATATTATCTATTTTATTTTTTTGTTTTATCAAAAAAAAATTTATTTTTTTGTTCTTTGTTAAAATTATAATATAATAACTAGTCAATCACAATTTATCATTAAATATAGATATTGTCAAGAAAACTTTCTAGAAATAGAAGATGGTACTGACAATGTCAAATTCACACAAATTTTATATTCAAAATAGGCATTAGCATTGGAGAGCATTTCTAAAAAAAAATCCTCTTTCTTTTCTATGTGGCAAGAAAATTAGTGCAATTCATAGAAGCTCTTATTTGCTTTGTAAAGCCAAGCTCCCTCTTTCATTTTTTTTTTATTTTGGAAAGACCCAATTTCTCTGGAATCGGTTTATTGGAGCAGTACCAACTTAACTCCAAAGTCTTCAGTATAATGAAATCACAATTCTAGCTTTCTATTCTTTGATTTTGAAAATTTCGAAGTCAAATTTTGCAACCCAATAATGAGAAGATGACAAATAATAATATACTACATTATAAATTTTGAGAGTTGTGACAAATAACAACTCCAATGAGAAGATGACACTATATAGTTAATACGATCAATATTTCATGGGTTCCACAAGTGATATTAAGTCAATTTATGTGCATCCTCCTCCTCCTTCAAGATCAATTCATATTAATATTCACATTTCATTTCAGTTTCCTTCCAGTAAAACCAGATATGAATTTAGATCTCACCTTGTTGTTTATCTTGTTTCCTACACTGCTATCAGCAACACCCTTTAGTAATGTAACAGACAGACTTGCTTTGCTCGCATTCAAGTCGCAGATTCATGACCCACTAAGCATCTTCACATCCTGGAATCAGTCTCTTCATTTTTGCCAATGGGAAGGTGTTACTTGCGGCCATCGACATGAGAGAGTAACATCCTTAAACCTCCAGTCTAGAGGCCTTGTTGGTTCTCTAGCACCTGCACTTGGAAACCTTAGCTTCCTACGGGCTATGGCTCTTTCAAACAACACTTTCCAAGGCAAAATACTTCAAGAAATCGGTAATCTCTTTCGGCTGCAGATTTTACTACTGAATAACAACTCTTTCTCAGGGGAGATACCCACGAACCTGTCGAACTGCACCAAACTAGAGTACCTTGGGTTGGCAGGAAACAAGCTGGTAGGGGGAATCCCATCACAGTTTCAATCCTTATCCAATCTTAAAAATGTTATTCTTCATCAAAACAAGCTTACAGGAGCTATACCAACCTTCTTCGGAAATCTTTCTTCTTTAATTAGTATTTCGATAGCTCAAAATGGGTTCCAAGGAAGTATTCCAAACACCTTAGGACAATTAAAAAACTTGGAGTCACTTGGACTCGGTACAAATCAACTCTCAGGTACAATCCCACCTTCATTATACAATTTATCCTCCCTTCAGATTTTATCCTTCTCAGAAAATCAACTTTCAGGTAGTCTTTCATCAGAAATAGCCTCTTTACCAAATCTCCAATATTTCCAAGCCAGAGCAAACCATTTGAGTGGTCCCATCCCCCTGTCCATAGCAAATGCATCAAACCTGCAAACTATTGAAATAGGAAACAACCAATTTTCAGGGAAATTGTCAGCAGGTTTTGGTCAATTAAAAAATCTGTTAGTACTTTCTTTGAGTTTTAATCAGCTTGGAAGCGGAGAGTCTGACGAATTCTATTTTATTCATACATTGATCAATTGTACCCGTCTGTATGCATTGGATATAATTGCTAATCGTTTCGAAGGGGTACTGCCGAATGTTTTAGCCAATCTTTCTGTAACACTCAAATTTCTCGGGGTAGGACAAAATCTAATATATGGAGACATTCCTACAGGAATTGGTAAACTTATAAGCTTAGACAGATTAGGAATGGAACTTAACCAATTCACAGGTCCTATTCCTGTTGACATTGGGAAACTTCACAAGTTGCAGCTACTTTCCCTAGCTTATAACAAACTCTCAGGGAAAATTCCTTCATCTATTGGGAACCTTACTCTATTGCTAGAACTTGATTTGCAAAGTAATGGGTTGCAGGGTAGTATACCTTCAACCATTGGCAACTGCCAAAAATTGCTATTGTTGCATCTTTCCAAAAATAAGCTTGAAGGCAATGTTCCTAGAGAACTTTTTACTATTTCAGCTTTATCAATTTCACTAGATATGTCCAGAAACAACTTGGTTGGATCCTTACCACTGGAAATTGGCAACTTAAAAAGTCTAACGAAATTGAATGTTTCTGAGAACAGGCTTTCCGGAGAAATTCCAAGCACCTTGTCTGGTTGTACAAGCCTCCAGTATCTATACATGCAGCATAACCTGTTTCACAGCGCCATCCCGTCTTCATTTAGTTCAATGAGAGGTCTACTTGAGCTCGATTTATCTCACAATAATTTGTCAGGTCCAATACCAAAATACTTGTAGACATTTTCCTTATTGGTTTTGAACTTATCATTCAATGATTTGGAGGGTGAGGTTCCAACTAAAGGAGTATTTTCAAATGCAACCGCAATATCAGTTGATGGCAATGAAAAGCTTTGTGGAGGCATATTTGAGCTAAGGCTACCCAAATGCACTACGAAAGAGCCCAGGAAAAACAAAATGCACTTGTCAATTGTATTGGCAATATCTATAGGAGGCGTGATTCTCATTGTAACTATTGTGTTGTTCCTATTGTATTGTGGTCGAAACCAGGAAAAAAATAAGTTTGCTTCAAGCACATTCTTACATGAGCCATTTCAGAAATTGTCTTATGAAATGCTTCTTAAAGCTACAGATGGGTTCTCTTCAAATAATTTGATTGGTGTTGGCAGCTTTGGTTCTGTATTTAAGGGAATTCTTGGTGAAGCTGGGATGATAGTTGCAATCAAAGTACTCAACCTACAACATCGAGGAGCTTCAAAGAGTTTCATGGCTGAATGCGAATTCTTAAGAAATATTCGTCATCGGAACCTAGTAAAGGTAATAACTGCTTGTTCAAGCATTGATTTCCAAGGAAATGACTTTAAGGCTCTGGTTTATGAATACAAGTCCAATGGAAGTCTACAGATGTGGTTGCAATTAGACCAACAAACTACTCATTATCACCATATTGAAACTCAACATCTAAATCTAGTTCAGAGAGTGAATATTGCAATTGATGTGGCATGTGCACTTGATTACCTACATCACCACTGTAATCCACCAATCATTCATTGTGACCTAAAGCCAAGCAACATCCTCCTCGACGATAACATGACCGCCCATGTCGGAGATTTTGGGTTAGCAAAGTGCTATCCTCAACTTCAGAATTTAAATGAAAGCAGCAGTTCCATTGGATTAAGAGGAACCATAGGATATGCAGCTCCAGGTAAACTAACAATATTTTGCATTTCTACATTTGTCATCTAACATTCAATCACATAAACAAATGTCTGTATATATACACTTTGATTACAGAATATGGAATCAGGAGTGAGGTGTCAACTTATGGTGATATCTACAGCTATGGGATCCTAGTGTTGGAGATGATAACAGGGAAAAGACCTACAGATGAAATGTTTGGGGGAAATCTTAATATCCACAACTATGCAAAAAATGTAGAGCCTGCTCAGATGTTAAAGATTGTGGATCAAACAATTCTGGACGGCATTGAAGGAAACAGAAAGAACCAAGTTGAAGCTTTTGAGGAGATTTTAACTTCCCTTATTAAAATTGGAGTTTCATGCTCCATGGAATCACCTCAAGATCGAATGGAGATAAATCATGTCCTTAATGAATTATATTCGGTCAGGAAGCTTTTGCATGGAAACAGAATACTATAGATGCAGAAAATGTGGGTCATGAAATGGCGGACAAAGTGGTAGCCCAGTTGCAAGCACTCCCATTAACAACCTGTAATGCTTGGGTTCGATTCGCATTCTATCAAGACTATGAATTGTCAATATCATTCATAATGTAATAAGTGAAACATTTATAAAATAAGAAGATGAATGACGTACTTATTGTATTTTCTTCTTCTTTTGGTGTTGCTTTGGGGGACAATTATATATTTAATATGTTTTGGAAAAATATTTACAAATTTGGTGTGAAAAAATAGAAAATTCTAAAGCTGGTATGATTTACTGTTCCTGTGCACCAGTTGGTGTGGCGTACAAGGTCAGTACGTCAGTTGAAATGGTGCACAGAGTTCAGTACGCCATTTCAATTAGCGCACAAAAATAAAAATATGGGTTAAACTCATTACACCATTTGAAATGGCACAATGAACTGAATACGCCATTTGAAATGGCGCAATGAGTTGTGCCATTTGTAAATTTGCACGCAAATGCATGCATTTTCACATTTTGTTTTTTTTTTCTTATAAAATTTCGTATTGTTTGTATTTAGTCCCGAAATTAATTTTAAATGATCGCAGTTTACAAATTTAACTCTTTTTTGAAAATATCACATAAAATAAGTAGAATCATTAAGTTTAACAGTCTTAACGGTTCTACTTATCTAATGTGATATTTTCAAAACAGAGTCAAATCTATAAATTGCGACCCTCTAAAATTAATTTCGGGACTAAATACAAACAATCTATAATTTTTATAATGCATATTGAACATGCAAAATGCGAACATGTTTCTTTTTTTTTTGTAATTTTTTTGAAAAAATAAAATTATAGATCGTTTACATTTAGCCTCGAAATTAATTTCAGAGAGTCGCAGTTTATAGATTTGACTCTGTTTTGAAAATATCATATTAGATAAGTAGAACCGTTGAGGCTGTTAAACTTAATAATTCTACCTATTTTATGTGTTATTTTTAAAAAAGAGTCAAATCTGTAAACTGCGATTCTCCAAAATTAATTTCGGGACTAAATACAAACAATATGTAATTTTATTTAAAAACAAAAAAAACAAAACAACGTGAAAATGCATGCATGCAAACTTAAAAAGGCAGGCGCATAGATAAAAGTCTCAATGTCATCCCAAAATTCACACCAAATTTGAAAATATTTTTCAAAACACACCAAATTTGGAATTTGTATTTTTTCACACAAAATTTATAAATATTTTTTCAAAACACACCAAACTTATAAATGTCTGGTTGCTTTGGTTTCTAGCAAATGCAGTTATGAACATATTACCTCATTCTCCCAAAATAATTCTTAAGGTTAAAACTACACTTCAGTATTCAGATCCTATCAGCTTTTGCTATTCCTGTCTTCTAGATGAACTTCAAGATTCTCTCCAAGAATCTCAAGATGAATGACCCAGATCCTCTCACTAGAAGAAACAATTCAAATGACAATTGAACAAATTATCAGATACAATTTAATATAATTTTAATAAATGGGTCAAGGTGTAAAGAAGCAGATTTTCTTTGATAAGAATACATCTACCTATAGAGCTGTAAATGAGTCAAACCAACTCAGATATGCTCAAGCTCTCAATTCTTGAGCATGACTCATTTAAAAAATGCTGACCTTGATCTTGATTATTTGGAATAAATTTTGATCAAGCTTAAAAGAAAATAGCAGAAATAGAAAAACCAGAAAACATGAAAGGCGATATAAAATATTACAAAAAATTACAGACCAAACTATTTGGTCCATTTAATCAATCTTTGGGATTTGGGCCATATAAATTAAAAAGGGCAAGGCTACATGTCTCGCACGAGACTTGCGAGAATTTTGAAATTTTCTGGTTTTTTTTTCTCCTCCGATTCGCATGGCAGATTATCTATACTAAGTCCCGAGATCAATTTAGGAGATAGCAGTTTACAGAAATCGACTTTGTATTATAAATTTCATCTAACTTCAAATTCAACAATCTGAATTATTTCATATTTAATTTACAATACAGAGTCGAATTCTACAAACTGTGAACCACTGAAATTGATTTCGGGACTAATTGCAAACAATTTACGGCTCGAGTCGAAAAAAAAATTGTGTGTATCTTTACCGAATTAAAAAATATAAGGCCATTCTACATGAAATGCTATGCAATAACTTATGAATCAAATGATTATAATTTTTAGTTTTTGGCTCGTCTACCAGTAACAATCATTTGGAGTCAACTAGAATTTTGGGCAAAAATTGGAATGTATCATTGTTTTGTTAATATGTAGGCTGACATTTTATGAACTCCAATATAGGCAAATAGCTTTTTTTTTTTTATAAAGGACTAGTCGCATTAAAAAACACTCTCAAGCAATGCTGTCATAAAGGGAAAAAGATGACTAGGCCTATTCGTAATTTTATAACGAGAAATAAGAATCAGTAATATAGCAATTATCGGGAAGACTTCCTACCCAGAAACTGTACAACTCATTATTCTTAGCCCATTTTTGCAAGATTATGTGCTAAGATATTTGTATCACGTCGAATATGTTTAAAAATACAAGAATCAATCACTCGACTAAGACTATCAATCTCACAAATATCACCCCCCCCAAAGACAAACAGAATTATTCCCTTTTCTAACTTCTTCAATGGCCATGAGAGAATCAGACTCAATAATAATTCGGGACTTTCCAATTTTGCAAGATTATGAGAAATAAGAATCAGTAATATAGCAATTATCGGGAAGACTTCCTACCCAGAAACTGTACAACTCATTATCCTTAGCCCATTTTACAAGATTATGTGCTAAGATATTTGCATCACGTCGAATATGTTTAAAAATACAAGAATCAATCACTCGACTAAGACTAACAATCTCACAAACATCACCCGCCCAAAGACAAACAGAATTATTCCCTCCTCTAACTTCTTCAATGGCCATGAGAGAATCAGACTCAATAATAATTCAGGACTTTCCAAGGAGGACAGCAAGATTCATAGCCGTTTTAATAGTAAGGAGCTCTGCATGAAGGACTGAGTCTGCTTGGGAGAAATATTGAGTCACCGATCCAATAACTTGTTCTTGGGCATTTCTTCCAACAGCAGCAACAACAGCAAATTGTGATCTTTGTTCCCAGGCAGCGTCAACATTTATTTTAATATTATTACCAGGAGGAGGAACCCATATAGATGGAGAAGACAGTTGGGAAATAGAACATCTATCCGCAGCGTCTTTATATTCCGCAACTAATCGAAGAGATTGGGCATCAATAGCATCCACCCCTTTACAACAACTTTCAAAGATGCATTCATTTCGGTTTGTCCACAAACCCCAGAGAGCGAACATGGTAAGCTCTAGTAAATCCTTTTTCTGATAAGAGTCCAGAAAAAGATCCCAAAAATCAGCATTATGAACAATTGAGAGATAGATCGAAAGTACCTTCTGTGAAATCTTACCCCAAACATAAATTGCTAGTTGACATTCAAAGAACAAATGCTTCAATGAGTCAGAGTATGAACCGCAAATTTTACATTCATCATTTATTACTATTCCCCGAACAAGAAGATTAGAAGCTGTTGGCAAAATGTTGTGGATGACTCTCTAGAGAAAAATCTTGACCCGAGGACTTGCTTTAAAGGTCCAAATAGTTTCCCAAACCTTACGTCGGGAATTCCTGGCTGCATTTTCCTTACCAAGAATAAAACGAGCTACAAAGTATGCTGATTTCACTGAGAAAGCATCAGTGGGGGAATCTTCCCAAATCCGCATATCCTGATCACAATATCTGGAAAGAGGAACATTAATAATAGCATTAGCAATAGCAGTGTCAAACATATTCATAATTAAATTAGTGTCCCATCGACGATCCTCCTCTTACAACAAATCAGAAACTGAGATCTGGTTCTGAGTTAGCCCACTAGGGATGGGAATCTTGCCACCTGGGAGAGATTTGATCCACTTGTCTTCAAATACTTTGATCATAGAACCATCTCCATAAACTACCCTGTTGAATGATTGCACGACTAGCGAAGAGGATTCTCCAGAGGTAAGAGGGACCATTCCAGAGTTTTACTTTCATAGGATCAGTGTCCAGAAAATACTTAGCTTTGAGGGCTTTATAAGCTAAACTTTCGGTTTTACTCATGATTTTCCACCATTGACTAGCAAGTAGTGCTAAATTAAAGGACTCGAAGTCCATAAAATCGAGACCTCCATTTAATTTAGACTTACATAGAGTATCCCAATGTTTCCAGTGGATCTTCCTATTATTCTCATCTCCGCCCCACCAGAACTTTGCAATGAGCATATTTAGATCATGGAGAAACTCTTTAGGCAGCCTGTAGCAATACATATAGTGGAGAGGAATCGATTGGGCTACAGATTGAAAGAGAGTAGCCTTACCAGCGGGCGAGAGCAACCTATTGTTCCAATTCTTCACAAGCTTTGAAAGTCGATCTTTGATACCTTGGAACATTCAGACTTTAGATCTTCCAGCAAAGAGCGACAACCCAAGATATTTGTCATTTGCCATAATTCTAGTGATATTGAGAATTTCACCACAACACCGTTTACTGTCCTCTGTAGTATTAGGACTGTAGAGAATTGATGATTTGTCAAAGTTAATCTGCTGCCCTGTAGCATTTTTCAAACTTTTGAAAAACCTCTTTAATCCCATGAAAGTCATACTAAGATGCTCTACAAAAAATCATCGAATCATCAGCAAATAGAAGGTGAAAAATGAGTGGCCCAGATTTAGAAGCTTGAAGACCATGAAATTTTTTATCTCTGTGAGCTTGGAATAACAGACTTGATAACCCTTTACTGCATAGTAAGAATAAGTACGGTGAAATATAGGCAAATAGCTAAAGCATGCAATAGTAGATAGAAAATATGACTAGAGGTGTGCAATCTCGGTAATTACTGATTACCTAAATACTACCAATCAAAAGTTTTGGTAATGCTTATAAAAAATTACTACCCTGTATAAATTTCAGTATCGGTCATTGGTTAAAATGACATTTTGTAAAATGAATTTCGATAATAGTAATAAACCTGCAAATCGGTAATAACTAAAATTTAACTCAATTTCAAAATTATAGTAATCGAATAGCCCAATCAAACCAAAATTTTAATAAAGTTTTTTAAAATTGAAAAATTAAAATTGAACTTGTCTTCCTTTCATTTCATACATGCAGCAGACTGCTACTGATGCCGAAGCACCACACCTGCCAGCAAACCCTCACCACTGCTGCATTACGCCATTACGTCTCTGCCGGAAGCCAGTGCACCACTTCTACCAGGTTAGCTTTTGCCTTTTTCTTTTCAAATTTATTTTTGATTTTATACTTTTTGTTTGGCATACAGATGTTAATAATATATTATAGTCTATAATTTTTTTATAACAAATATTATATTATATATAAAGTTGATTTAATGATAACATTTTTTTTTTTGTGAATTTTTGAGTTTGTACTTAGATTATGCCAAACATGCATAAATTGTAGTAGTTTATTTCTTAAAGCGACATGAACTTGCAGTTTGAAACTCCAATAGATCATCCTTAATAAGCATCATTCTCATTTAAAAAAATTTTTTATTCCAAACTAGTAAGTATTCAAATGTCAAATGGTATTTAATTTCATGTTAATTATAAACAAAACCAATCTAATAAATCAAATATCTTATTCATTAATTTTTTCAATTAGAACAATTATAAAACAACAAACTTACAATTAGAAATTAAAATATGTATTCTTTAAGATGTCTTAATTTTAAATTAAAATAAATGTAAGACTCTACATTTTTATTGCATTCATTTACCATATATAAATGTATGTGCTCTGATTATATGTAAAAATTGAATGATGTATTTTTATTTTTAGATGTAATATTGTTAATAGGGAAATTTACAAAAACCTCCCTAGATTTTACATAAACTACATTTTTCTCTCTATATTTTTTTTTAGACTAAAACCTCCTTCTGTTTTAATTTCGTTAATATTTTCCTCATTCTGTCTACTTTTTCTGTTAAAATAACAGTTGAAGGACACAAATATAATTTTTATGCTCCATTTTGTAAAAACTCAAAAATTAAGGGGTCATTTTGAAAATTTTTCTTTCTTCAACCTTGGAAGCTGCCGCCAATGCTCCTCCCTCCACAGTTGCCGAAAATCGCCACCCAATTGCCGAAAAATACAATTCTTACCGGATTTCAAATTTAAGAACACAAACAGAACCATCTCACTGCGAGGATTTCAAAAACACAAACACAGTCAATAGAAAAATACATGAATTTGCCGAAATAACGCAAAACAGTACGAAAAGTTTGCCGGAAAATCACATCGGCAGAAAACTCAATCAATCAAAGAAATCTTTACACGAAATCAAAGGTTAGGAAGAGGTGAGTCGATTCTTACCAAAATTGGAGCAAGAAAATGGCCGAAGATGGCAGAAAAATCAATCGGAAGTTTGAACACAATTCCCGTTCTAGCCACAGATCGGGGAAGATACCGGTACCAATCGAAAGCTTGTGACGAGGGAAGTCCAAATCTGCAATTATATCCGCCGTCGGACGACTGGAGCTTGCCAGAAATGGCTTCAATAGTCCGGTTGCTTCTCTCTCCTCTCTCTTTAATTGTTTGAACTTGTTTCTCGTTCAAGTTGTAGATCGGCAACAACCTCTATATCAGTGGAAAGATTGTGTTGAGAGAAATCCAAATCAGTCTTCGGATATCCGTCCGACCACCATAGACGCCGGAAATCACATCAAAAGTGGCTGCCGTTTTCTTCTTTAGTCACCAAAAACGGTATTATCCGGAGGCAAAATCAACACCAAACGAAAGCTCAGGTAATGAGGAATCCAAATCTATGCTCATACTTGCCGTCGGACCACCAGAGGCGCCGGAAATGGCATCGGCAGTAGCTTGGTCTTCAACCTTTCCATCGCGATCTCTCTCTCTCTGTTTCAGATGCCGGAGATGAGAAAGACGAAGGAGCAAGAGAAGAATAAGTGATGGCAGGGGAAGGTAACGACGGTGATGCTGATCTCGCCACTTCTATTTCAACTTGATGAAATGAAGAAGATGGTGGTGAAGAAGAAAGGAACTAGAAGTGTTCCTAATTTTCCTTTTTTTTAGCCCTTGAAGCTTCATGGGTTTTACAATTAGGTCCTTCTAGGATTAATATGTAAATAATTTGATTATTCATGTGCTTATATGTAATTTAATTAGAATGATTAACAGAAAAAATAGACAGAATAAGGTTATTATTAACGGAACAATAAAGTAGAGAGGTTTTTGTCTGGAAAAAAAAATATGCGGAGAAAAATGTAATTTATGTAAAACATAGAGAGTTTTTTGCAAATTTTCCTTGTTAATATAAAGTATATTGATCATGACACATAGTAATAGAATATTGAGTTTATTGAGAAAGAAGATAAGATTTGATTTGGATACAAAATATTTGGGTATTGGACTCTTTGATAAATGTTTGAAACATTGATATTCGTAACAATTGGGCATTGTGCATTGTCTGTTATTTGATTTTGACATTTATACAGTATATTTGAGTATTGAATTTTTGTATTGGTTTTATGGTGAGTTATAGTTTTGGATTTTTAGGATTTTCAATGCGCTATAAGAGAAGCAATAATGCGCTATAAGAGGAGCAAAGTTATTAGAGCTTAGTAGTGTGCGATTATGGCCTGACCAACCATAAAAATATGACTTAAGTAGTCTATGCTTTTCGGATTTGTATGTAACTAACGTACTAAGTTTGTTTTGATAATAAATATATATTTGGGTAAATTTCAAGGAAGAAAGGCGAGCAAGAGTTAAAGAAGAAGAAAAAAAAATGAGATTTCAAAGTTGTTACTTCTCTTTACTACTTCAGCATTTTAAGCGACCTCCATCACATACAAATAACAATATACTAGCAAAGCAATTCTAAAGAAATAATTCTTTATAGTTCAAAATAATAATGTTTGAAGGCGACTCAAGGTCACCTTAAGAATTACTAAGATAAACAGAATTTACTTAGCTATATGTACAACTTATAATGACTAAATACAAAGAAAGTTTGTCCAAAAATCCGCACTATCTCCATTGGAAGCTTATGAAGAATTGCAAGTTATTTTATGCTTCATAAGAATGGGGAGGATTCATGTTATCTTAATAAACAGATTCGTCAGGTACTCTATGTTCTTCACAAACCTCCTCACTTTCCTCATCTCTAGACTCGCTCCCCCTAGTTAGGACAACAATCTCAATGTTTGCCCGTGAAAGAATACAAGTTCCATCTTTAGAATGAATGAGAGATTGTCTAACTCATGGGTTATCAGGCGGTTCTGGCTTTTTCAAATATTTATTGGCGAAACTCACTTATTAGATTTCTAGTCATTTGACTCGTCATATCCTTTACCTCTTCTACTCGTTCTTTAAGACAGGCAACCTTTTTATGTAAGATTCTTTCAATTACCTCTGCACTCTAGTAACATCTGCTTTAAAAGTCATCTTGAGACTTTCTATTCGAGACTTCAAATCCTTCTGTCCTTTTCAACACTCTTCAACACTTTTTCCAATTTATGTGCTTTCTTCTTTTTTGATGAATACTTATATTAGTAAGCTCTTATATCCTGTTAAGCTTCATACAGCTCTTGGTGGGCGGTGCTTAGTTCTGCCTTCATATCATTCCACAACTATGATGGTTCTATCTTGTTGGAGGTGTAACTCCTCTTTAAGCTTGGATTTCTCTGCCAAGACTCTTTTAAGCTTTTAGCCTTGGTCTTTTTTCTCCCTCCCCAGCTCATGAATACGCTCTTAGAAACTAAGGCCCCATGCCATGTTCTATCCAATACAAAAATACACGCCAATTAATAAATATGCATAGGTCGTTATGTTTAAAAGAAGTTGTTATACACGGATGAAGATCGCAATGTATAAGACAAAGTCACTATCAAAGATTCTAGAATGACTTACCATCATGTTTCCTCTCATCATTTGATTAATTATTATAGAGGTATATACCCCTTTTATGTGCATCATATCTGCTAGAAACTCTATCTCTTTTATTATGTGATTATACACCTGAGGGTGTATTAGTGATGCATCATCTTCATACTTATACTACAGAAAGGTGTTGAATTGCCAAGAGCAGTCGCCTCATTTGTGATAAAGGTAATAGAATCCCAGTTGTATCATTTATCATCTTTCTCTACTTTTTTTTAAGCATACGGAGAGTTGGGTCTTCAACTTCATTTTTCTCTTCTGGCAACCTCACTGGAGAAGGGGACGAAGTGTGCCTTGAGGCGACCTCATTGTCAGCTCTCTGTTGGTCGACAACCTTGACCTCAGCAGTACCTTACTTTGATTGGAGGAGGATAGTTGGGATTGATCCTTTCTTTTTAAGGGCCTCTCCTCCGAGTTAGTTGGTTGAGATTAAATATTTCTTAGAAGAGTCCCTTCAAGAGGTCGTTTTTCTTCCCTTATTTTCTCCTTAAAAATATATTCTCCTTGGGTCATGTATGCTTCTGCATATCTATCTGCGACCTCCTTTATTCAGGTCGAGAAGATAAAGAGGTCGATGTTGTCTTCTTTCTTACCCCAGGCTGTAGGGACCTTTAAGATTTGGACATAAGAAGAGCAGCTGCTCGCCTTAGAATGTTGAGATTCATGACTACAACAATATAAAAATAAAATAAATGAAAAGTTACTTAATAAAATCCTAGCAACCTCTCCAAGGGTGTAGAAAAGTCGCTTTTAGGTGACCTCAAGTATTAAGCCTATGCTCCTTTTTTACTTCTAACCTATATGAGGTCGCTATCAGATGAATGGTGAGGTCGGGTTGACATTAGCAACCTTTCACGAAATAAGTGGTTGTTAATTTCTCGGCACTCACTACTTAACCAGGAGACTGAAAAACTTAACAAAGACATGGTAAAAATAAGTAAAAAGATAGAGGGAAAGAAGGATATCTAGTTGAAGAAAGTAGGACACTGGTAAAGCTTGTTGAGAATGAGAAAATTGATAGAAAATCTTGATAGAGATAATAAATAAGTAAAAGTAAAAGTGAGCGCCCCTTATATAAGCACAGAAGGGCACGAGAATCCGATTATAATTAAGACTCCCAATTATTGGCGTGTCCTTGGCAATCTATGTAATAGATGAAGGCTAGTGAAGTAATTGGCCAGGAATACCAAAGTGTCTCTTAGGCGGAAAGATTTGGAATTTAGGGCGAACATTATTCCCACCAAGTATTTTAACCACAAGGATAAAAGAGGTCGTGACTTGGATTGTTGGTGACAACCTTTGACTAGTTTAACCAAGACATGGAATGACTTGGATTGAGGGAGAGATTTATAAGCATCCTCCATGTTTAGGACGCCTTAAAAGGTGTGGTTACTCCACATTTTAGTCTAAAGGGAGGTCGCCTTTACCTAAATAGAAGGGGAGGTTGCCCTTACCTAAGTAGAAAGGGAGGTCGCCTTACCAACCTCGACCTCTTAACATGATTTTAGCCTCCTTGCAAGGCCAGGCCGTTGGAACCAAAAAATCTAGGAACCGCTCAAGCTCGAGATTCACAAAGCCCAAAGAATCCTATTGGACGAGGGAAATTCAGGGCTTCACTGCCTATATAAGGCCAACTTTAGACCTCTATTAGGCTAATCACACTTTTAGACTTTCAATATAACAATTGTTTTCTTATCATTTTTACTAGTAATTACTTATGATGTTTTAAAACTTTCAACAACTTCTAGCGATCAAATGTTGAAAATAAGGACAGATTATGGGTCTTCATGTCAAGAGCTTAAATTTGGTATACTCATTTACCTATTTATCGACGGAAAGATGAGTTTTGAAAGTGAAAATTTTATCTTGATCTTTTTGGTTAAAGTTTGTGTAAGACAGGGGAACTCCTACAACCCACAAGTTTTAATTTAATCTTTTTGGGTTGATCTTCAATATTAAATATGTTGTAGGATGTTCTTGGGTAGTAAAGAGAAAGGAAAAATAAGAGTTAGTTTAATTATTATTGGGATGTTGAGCTTAAAGTTTTAGCTCTTAAGTTTGTTTACAACCCACATGCTTCATTCATTATTTGATGGGTTAAGTTTATGTTATTATATGAAAAAAAAAGAGAAAAAAATAGAAAAAAAATCAGAAAGAAAAAAAAACAAAGAAAAAGAAAGAAAGCAAGAAAGTAAATAGTTG
>CATIWJ010345243.1:0-28909 GCA_949640765.1 Croton laevigatus | reverse complement strand
AAAGTCAAATACACTCTGACAACTGTCACATCACTGTCACTCTGTGTTCCTCACTAACTTAAAAAGCATCCCCACTAACTCAAAAAATATCCATTATTTAATTCAATACCTCAAAAACCACCCATTATTTAATTCAATAATCTATCAATGTCAAGGGTAAATTAGACTTTTTCCACTTCCCACTACACTCAAAACTTACCATCTTGGGAAATTTTGCTATCTAAATGAAACGCCCAAAAAGGAAATTTTTGCTATCTAAATGAAACGGAGGGAGTATTACTTTTTGATAGTTTAGATCACATCCAACCTATTTGTGACCATGTAATATAATTCGTAATAATATGTTAAAAAGTATGTAAATAAACTATACATAATTTAAATATAGATTCTATATAGCATAAATTGTTTAAAACTCAATTAAATTCAGAATTTATAAATAATATGTAAATTTTCTATAAGTTTATAAGTTTACAGAGAGCCGATCTTTAATCATTAATTGTTTTCAGAATTCACATGGCAGTCTGAGAATTTCGCCATTTTAGGACGATCCATAAATCTGTAAAGCCAAAATGCAAATACAGCATAATATGTCAATTCCAAGATCAATCTTAGTATTGTACAGTTTGCAGAATTTAACTCTGTATATTAAATTAAACATGAAATAACTTAGACCATTGAATTTGTAGTCATATACAATTTATGATACAAAATCAATTTTTATAAACTACCACCTCTGAAATTAATTTCGAAACTCAGTATATATAATATAATGTACGGAAAGAAAAAAAAAAAGGAAAACCCAATTTCTCGAACTCCTCGATCTAGAAGCCTAGAAAAGCCCATTATAAGCTTTTCGAATTATTTCCCATACAGTAATAAATATATTTGTCCGAAACAGCAAATATAGGATTATGATTTTATCAGTCAATTATTCTGTTCCAGAAAAGGTCAACCTTTAATGGCAACAGATAACAACCCAACACCAAACCACCCCTGCCTCTTCAGTTTAAAACGTTTCTACTCATTAAAAATCATATTTGCTCAGCTCAACATTACTCAAAAAGAGAGAAAATGGTGAATCTTGTTGCAATTCAAAAGCCCATAATGAATGGCCTAATGAAAATGGCTGGTGTAGAGCCACATGCACTGGAGATTGAGCAAGGCACAGTAATGAACTTCTGGGTACCAGTTGAAACAATTCAAAAACCGAAAAAAGGCGAAAAAAATCAAATTTCTATATCCAAGCCAACCAAACCTGTAGTGGTTCTAATCCATGGGTTTGCGGGTGAAGGAATAGTAACATGGCAATTTCAAGTTGGTGCCTTGACCAAAAAATACTCGGTCTATGTCCCTGACCTTCTCTTCTTTGGTGGGTCGATCACAGATAAACCGGACCGGTCACCCAAGTTCCAAGCAGAGACATTGGTGAAGGGTTTAAGGAAGTTAGGAGTGGAGAAATGTAGATTGGTGGGTTTTAGCTATGGAGGAATGGTAGCATTCAAAATAGCTGAGTTGTATCCTGAGATGGTTGAAGCCATGGTGATTTCTGGGTCCATATTGGCTATGACTGACTCCATCAGTGAAGCAACTTTAAGTGGGCTTGGGTTCAAATCTTCCTCCGAGCTTTTGTTGCCTGATTCTATTAATGGTCTTAAAGCTTTGCTTAAAATTGCTGCCTACAAGAAACTATGGTTCCCTGATCGCCTTCATAAAGACTTCCTTGAGGTTTGTTTTCCAACTTTATTTATTATTTTCATTTATTTCGTCAAACAAACACATAAATATTGCTCAAACCTCCATTACAATTTGTTCTTTTCAAATCAAAATTTCATCAAAATATATAAAAATAGATTTCTGAATTGTTTTTTTTATTTAAATCAAACCTTAATTGTATTTCTGTCGCTAAAAATAAATGGTTACAATTACATTTTAATCTACTACTATACTGTAGTTATTAGCCAACCAATATATAATTATTTAAGAAACAAAAAACTGTAATGATGATGACTTTTAGATTTTGAAAAAAAAAAAAAACTTTTAGATGCTCTTTTTAAATTAGGGAAATGATTTCCGGTGCGAGCAGCACCGGTTTCAACGTGGTTGGGAGACAGCAGAGGTGGTAAAACATTTGCCCTCAAGTCCTAACGGACTGAGTTCAAATCTCTCTATCCACATTCGGAAGCGTGAGTTTATATCTATGTTTAAACAAAAAAAAAAGCACCGGTTTCTACTATTTTTAAAAAATTGTAAAATATTTATATTATTTTAAAAATTTTAATTGAAATTACTGAAAGAATATATTACATTCTTAGGTTAGTTTTATCTAATTTTGGAATTAATTTTTATGATTTAAAATGTAAATAATGTGCAGAATAATCTAAATTTTCATTTTACATTTTTACACCTATTGTTGATGAAGTATATACATAATTAAAATATTAAATATGATATTTTGATGGGATTGGATTGAAAATGTGTAAACAAATAGAGTGGTTTGGTATAGATTACAACCACATCTCCTACCAGAAAACCTTAATTACGATGAATTTCTAAAGAATAAGGTAAGTGTTCTTAGGAAATTTGAGGATGGTAGGTAAAAGTTGCTACCTTATTTTTTATGAATCCTATATTAGCTGATTCTTTGCGTGATGCGATTACAAAAAATATCTACCGGCCAAGGTCTACATTGGAAATTAAAATTAATTTAAAAGATTAATAATTAAAACTGGATTGACTAATGAGCTAAGCCACCAACTGTGTGTGGTTTAGTTAATTCTCCCACTTGCCTCCATAAGATGAGAAGTGAAAGTCCAGAATTCGATTTCCCAAAACCATATTTCATCTTTAATTGGACACGCATCTTTAAGTGACGGATTGCTTTTATTTATATTATGTGGTCCACAATACTTATTCTTATTAGATCTCCCAGTAAACAAATTAAAAATAGCTTGAGAGGCTAGAAATTCTACGCATATAATTTGCAATCATAGAAGCACTAATCGTATATTGAATTATCACATAACACAATAATTTTGGAAGGCCAACAGTACTCTTTGAAGTGATATTAATATTGGATTAGAGGGCTTAACCTAATGGTTAGAGTGCTGTCATGTTTGAGTTTAATTTTCATTCGAACATGTAATAGGGGAGGGTCATCTCCTATTATATGACCATGGATTAAATCCCTCTGTTGAATTAAAAAAAAAAAAGGTAATATATTCGAAACTTATCGTATGCAGCTATCCCCATTGGGAAAACTCATCCACCATCGCGACCCGAATCTGTCCGGATTAGTCAGGGTAAAGGCTCGAAAACCGGGCATACTTCAAAAAAGTAAAAATATATATATAACATTAGTTAACATGGATGTATATAATTTAAAATTTTTGAAGTTAGAGATAAGAGTTGAAACTGAACATGAAATTACGTCATAGCGCAGTAGTTGAAATATGATGGTAATTAAAGTAATGTTGATGCGTGAGTACAGGTAATGTTTAACAACAGAGAAGAAAGAGCTCAACTTCTAGATGGATTAATCATCAGCAACAAAGACACCTCTATCCCTACATTTCAACAGGTAAACGATCTTTCATTAATGCTTTTGCTAATTTTTTATATTGCCATTATTGAATTCTTTTTATATATACATAAATATTTTGCAGAAAATACATCTGTTATGGGGTGAGAATGATCAAATCTTCAACTTGGAACATGCAAAGAATATGAAAGAGTATGCTTCCCATACCTAACATTAAATAATTTCATTCTTTTATTATTTATTTTTATTTTATTTTCAAAGTTTGTTATTTTCTTATAATTAAAATTTATTTTTCACTTTTAAAATTATATCTTTATAATTTTTTCTAACTCCCTTTTATTATTTATATAGGGTCAATTGTTTTTTTTTCCAAAAAAAAAAAAAAGTTAAATTACCTTAATTTGTCAATTTATTGCAATATATCACCACAATTAAAAATTGATATTATTTGTTATTGTTAACGACGTTTAACATAAAATTAAATTATTTTTTAATTTTATTCTTCAATTGATATTACTTACTATTTGAGATAAATTCATCTATATAAATTCAACGTCCAAAAAAAAAAAAAAAAATTTGTCTATATAAAAAGACAGAGAATGTATATTATTACTATAATTATAATGAATATATATTCTATGTATATCTGTTTTTATTCAATCCAAGTATTACTTGTTTTTATTATTACTAATTAGGATATTTTCAAATGTTAATTTTCAATAACTTTTCTAATTTACAAAGATTGAGGAAAAATAAAATAAAAATAAGTAACTAATATAAAATTAAATTAATATCTATTTTATTTGATGTATTTTGAAAGTGAACTAACATAAATCTACTTTGAAACAAATGATCAGGCAATTGGGTGAGAATACAAGCATAGAGGCCATAGAAAAGGCAGGTCACTTGGTTCAACTGGAACGACCCTGCTTCTATAACCGCCTTCTCAAGCAATTCCTTGATTCTCTGGATCAAAATCTGCAGAAGTGAGCTTCTGCTTTGCATTTTTGCCTAGCCTACCACCATATCATGTTTCTATTTTATGCACATTTTTTACTCTAATGTTATGCTTCAATAAAAATAAATTCTACAACTTCTCCAAGAAATCTATACCATTAATTTTATTATAAATCTGTATTGTATTGTAATATACAAGTATTTTCCTTTCTGCGCAAAGTGCGGATGTTAAAGTTATGCGTTTAATGATTGTCTGAATTGATGGGATGAAATTAATGGATTTTGTGAATTTAATGTTTTTTTTTTTAACGGAAAAAATAAAATAGCTTGTCTCGTTACACATATTTTTTCGAACACTAGCCTGCTCGTGCTCGGCTCGTTAATTAAACGAGTCTGGATTTTCCGCTCGCGCTCGGCTCGTTTATTATTGATCCGAGTTCGAGCCGAGCTTTTATCGAGTGAACACCGAACAGCTCCGCTCGTTTGCAGCTCTACTCATGTACTTGTTTCGGCACAAAATATAACATGTTTAGGGTTGTAAACGAGCGCCTGCTCGAGCTCCACTCGTTTAATAAAATAGCTTGAAAATCGAGTTGGAGCTCAGCTCATTTATTAAATGAGCGAGCATTTAACGAGTTGTAAACGAGCTCGAGCTCGGCTCGTTCAATAAACGAGCTCAAAAATCGAACTCGTGCTCGACTCGTTTATTAAACGAGCGGGTTCGAACGAACATTTAACGAGCCCATGCTAGCTCCAACACTGGTAATCTGGATTAAGAATGTTACACAAGTTTTCTTTAAATTATTTTACACCCAATAAAATTCACCGTGTCTTTGTCAAACAATTCTTCAATCATAATTCATTAACAAATGGTTTCTGAAAACGAAAGTCTGATAATCTTTAGACGCAAATCCAAATGAATACATTTGAACAATAAGAAAATTATATTTTAAAATGACACGATATACATTTAATGTTGCCAAAAAGAACAATATGGTTTCGTTAAAAGCAAACCTCACAAGCTTTCATCTGAAGGATGATTGTATTTCTTCTAGAGTTCTTCCTTTGGTTTCAGGAACCCACAGAGACACAAATACAACAGTGAATGCAGTCACCACCGTGTAAATAGTGAACGTTCCTGTCGCAGCACAGTAGTTTGGTTAATAATTACACAAAATAAAAACATTCTTAGCTTAAAAAATGAGCAGCTTATAAGCACTTTGCCAATCGTTGTTCTAATGTGCAGTAATAATTTAGATATTGTAAAAAAAGCATTAAGTGGTGAAAGAGTAAGGAACATGAGATGAGACCTCCATTGCTCCAACTTAACAGCAAGTTTGCAGTCATAGTAACCAGCCATGACATAAGCCAATTTGCCAACGTCGCTACGCTACCAGCAAGGCTCTTAATATTCACAGGGAGAATCTGAAATGCACAACTCAAAATATTTGAGTACATATGTTTTTGAAATTACATATGCACGAGAAAGAACAAAATTTTCATACCTCAGACATTATAAGCCAAGGAATCGCCCCAAGTCCAAGAGAGAAGAAAATTACCATAGCCTGTATGGAAGTCACAGTTCATCAAACAGAATGAAATTTCATCGTATAGGTTAAAACACAAATACAGGCACCTGCAAGTGCATCCACAAAATATACAATAAATCATACCACAAGCCCCACAAGTGATAATATTCCCATAATGCCATATAATTGGGAATCTTTTGGAACAGTAGCCTGGTTTCAGAAGTACAGAGAACAAAAGCGTCAGAAACAGAACAAAAACAAAATTCATTATGATTGAAAGCATCATTGAAGATTTAGTGAAATACGATTCCTGCAACAGTTGTGTTTTGTAACTTTATCACAAAATTCTAATTTGGCAATTTTATGTCTCACCTTATAAATTTCTACAATTCCGTACATATTATTATATATATACATGAACATATCAACTGAATTTCAGCCGATATTCACATAAATTTGCCATTGAGGCACGTCTAAGTTTAAGTCACATGAAATGCTTTATATCAAGAAACTTTCATGAAGTACTAAAACTGAAGCCTTCTATTTTAAGTCTAACATATTATCAATGGATTTTGTGAGAAAACAAACCTCTATATAAAAGGCAACTGAAACAAGTAGCAAGCTAAGAGTCATTCCAGATGTAGACACCTGCAAGAAGTGGCTCAATAAATTTTCTACCCAAAAGGTTTTGATTGACAAATCAAATAAAACATTCGAGTTACACTTTAACAGCAAAATTTTTAACAGCATTAAATGGGTAAAATCAGCTCCATGAACAACTTCTAAATTAAATATCTGATCTCTACTATGTATGACTTTCACAAATTAATTTCTTTTCATTTTTTCAAACGGAACATGTGACCTCTGAAATATATTAAATTTCGAATCAGAATATGCAATTGACTTGATTGATTCTTAGAATGAAACGGAAATTAAAACCTATTTGTAAAACTAAGGACTAAATCAGTAACATTCACCTTTAAATATTCTGAAAACAAATGTTTTCTTTCCATTAAATTGCCAAATTTTCAGAAAGATACTCACAATAAGAAGAATCCTGCGACCAGCTTTGTCCACCAACCATGTGGTCACCCCAGTCGCAAGAACCTACAAAAATATCACTTCATATTCAACAAATTGGGCACCCATCCAGAATATTTCCATACTCAATACCATTCTTATGGGTTTCACCATTCTTGTGGGAATAATTGAAACTTATATCTATCTATACAAGCTGTTAATTTAATGCCAAATGCAAAAGAAGAACGATAACATTAAGTGATCAACCTCATATCTTACCTGAATAAGGCCAAGCCCAAATGTAGCACCATTACTTGAGGAAATCCCTGTCATGGTTATAGTGACTTATCAAACATATGCCAGATAGAAAATGCAGAAAATACAATATTTGCAATTAGGAGTACTTTCGAAACTTCAGATTTGACACCTACCACTTGAGATGAGATAACTGAACAGCAACTAATTGGGGAGTTCCCGGTTATATTTATTCTAGTAATATAATGATCCTAGAGCACACGATATAATATTTTCCTAGCATTATTGATTACATGGGGTGGAAGACTAAAGGGAATAATTACAAATCAACCTTTGAATTAATTGCCTTGACATGGGAGATTATGAGAACCAAAGTGAAAAATCTTGCCAAGACCAAAATAAGTATACACACTGCTCCTAAGCACATCTATATATGGGTAACAGCAAATTAGTCCATACATATGCCTCATGTATACTGTCAAACCTGGGTCACTCAAAATATTTTTTAAATCCAAGAACAAGAAGACAAATTAAAAAATTCCCTATAGGATAGTATAATGGAGACCAAAATGGGGAAAAAAAAAGTTTGTCGCACCAGCACTTTGAAAAATGTTACTGGCATAGAATAAAATCCCATTGATACCACTAAGCTGCTGGAGCACAAGTAATCCAATTCCTACCTACAACATAAATTTCTATCAGCTTTGGGAGTTCTAAGTTTCAAAAGTAATAAAACGTGAAAAAACCCACCAAAAGTTCAAAACAAACCAGTATACCATCAAAGGGAACCAGTATCTTCTTCGCTTCAGGTCCGCAAACCGTATTGTTGCTCTTTTGCTCGATGGTGCTAAGGATCTCTGCAAAATGAACATCCATGAAATGTTGCTAACTTTGTTTATTGCTTTCAGATGTACATGAAAACCATTCTAGCTAATATTCGAATCTACTTCAGCCAACTTTTCTTGCAAATCAAGCAATATGTCTAAGATACTAAGTTGATTTAAAATACCAAATAAATAATAAAAAAAGGGCAGCATTAGCTCCATAATCCATACCTTGATTTCATTCAGTTCAACAGAAATGTCTGTATCAAATCCCCGTAAAACTTGCAAAGAGGCTTCACAGTCTTCTGTCATCCCCATTTTGGCCTGCCATCCATCCCCAAATAAAGAGAGATAAAGTATAGGACAAGGAGATAACATTATGATATATACATGAGCAAATGACCAGAAAAAAGTCCAAATTTACATTATACCATGATTGCTAATTCAGGTAAGAGCAAAACAAAGTTTGTGTGCCTGCTGAATGACGGAAAGAAAAGAAGTGTGGACTGTGAGGTCTTATATGGGTTGTGCCTTGATGAGAATTTCAGTCTAAATGAACTTTAGGATAGCTATAAATATGGACATTGGATGGTTTTTTACATCTTTCATTGTAGCATAGAAGTTAGAACTTGTGAAGAGAGCAGGAGTCTCAATGTTTAGGATAATTTTAGATTGAACTAGAAAATACAAGAATGGCAACAATCCAATCATATTCTATTGACACTTTAGTCAGAACACCACATATTGCTGTCATTCAATTAGTTAGGTGGAAAACAAGTCATTTAGAATGAAATGTGAATTAAATCAGAAGTGTAATGATTTTGCATTAATGCATGGAAAGTCGCACTGCGTGTACATGTACAATAAATGTGATAATAGGGTGGGGGGCAACGATATTAACTTGTGGAAAGAAAAATTGACAAATAGATCACATCAAAAAAAAATTTCTCAAACTACATCATTCACCCATTGGTTAGTGTGTGATGCAAGTTTCTATGCTAAGAAATTTCCTTCAATCCATTTATTTGGTGCTGGGAAGGTCCATTACTGAAAAGACTACAAGCACCCAAAAAAAGAAAAGAAAAATATGTGTTCATACAATAGGTTTAATCATTATTTGATTGAGTTTCAGTTAAATTCATTCATCTTTATAGATTGTTACTTCACTATTTTCTTTCATTATATATTTTTTACTAACATTGTTTTGCAATAGATGAAACCTTAACAGAAATTTTAACATTCATTTCTTAAAAAGAAAAGAAAGAAAACTGTTAAAAAAAATAAAAACAATAGATATAAATTCAATGAATCTTTATCTGCAACATCATTATTGGTATAATTTTCTTGTTTATAGCCAAATGCATCTGACTGAAAGAAAAATTATATTAACAATTTATTTCCTAATGATTGCTGGATATGGATAGAAAAGGTACAAAAGATGGGCTAAGAGGGTTGTGTGAGAGGAAGAATGTATTCAGAACCATGTTTGGTAGAGCACGGTTCAATATCTATATGAACAAAAGAATCATAGAACCAACAAGGAAATTTTGAATATCAATGGGAAGTGTTGAGTAATCCCAAATCAACTAAAATAAAAAGCTAACATTGGTTTACAAGACTCAAAGAAACCTCTCCTTTCAAGGTGTGTTTTAATAGTTAGGCACAGGCCCATAAATCAAATATGATATCAGAGCCAAGATTCAAATTTTGGACTTTGCAAGAGTGATGTGTTAGTCGATGTTGAATAGACCTTCGTCTATGATAACTTATTTTCGATTTTAGCCTCATTGAGTAGAGAATGATTCAATAGAGTGCTAAAGGTAAGGGGAAAGGGAAAAAACATTACGGACTCTTTTTTTCGTGTTCTAATGAATAAGTGAGTGTGCCTGGAAAAAAGTTCAAATTCACTCAAGCATTAGGATTGCTTTTGTCATTCAGCCATATCAAAATGCAAATTCTCAACACAGTTCAAATTGATAAAACAAGAGGAGTTAAAAAAAGGTGTGAATTCACTCAAATGTTAGGAATGCTTTTGCCATTCAGCCATATCAAAATGCAAAAACATTTAGCGTATGAACTGACCAGCCATCGAGGAGACTCTGGTATGAAAAAGAGGCCAGGTATTAGTATTGTGCAAGGCAAAATTCCTGCAATCAAAAGTGCATTTATCAATCAAATCCATTCATTTCAAATTATTTCAATCGATGATTCACATTCAGTTTAGTTAAGAAAAGAAAGTGTCCAATAAGTTCACAGGAAAATGCACTACATCAAGAAACCAATAGCAATTGTTTATTTCAAAATGATTGGCTTTCTTTTTCTTGAGTTTGATTATGCATTTTCAATCATTTGAAAAGGTTGGATAATTGTGATTTCCTATATGCAAGCTTTTCTAGCCTAGATTAATAATACCTCCTGTTCAAATGACAATCCAAAATAATTGTTTATCTTAACGGTATTGACTTAAGTCGCAGTAATGTAAGGCAGAAGATGGATTTTTTAGGATCTTACCTAAAACTGCAAGCAGCCTCCAGTTTACAAAAAGTCCTAATAGATAAGCCAACATTATTCCAAGAGTAACTGAAAGCTATTCAATAAAGAAATTGACTCAATCAATCAAGTCATGTACCTAAATGACCTTAGATAGAAAATTATGAGAAAACAAAGAAATTATTCATTAAGTAGACAGAAAACCTGGTTAACAGATCCAAGGCTTCCTCTCATGTTCTGAGGTGATATCTCAGCTATATATACTGGCACCTATAAAATATGATTCCCAATGATTTCATCAAGAAAAAGGAAAGAAAGAAAGAAACTAATCCAATAACACCATTCAAAACGCCAGGACCGATTGAAAGCAACATAGAATCCTAACCAAATTGTCAGGGAAAAGGTAATAGGAAAAAGTAAATATAACTCAACTAATCATTATACTAATAATTTTGGTGAGACTATTTAGGCCATGTTTGTGATTGTGCCTTAAAAAGAACCGGATATTTTTGGGTCATTTCCGAGCCAGGCTGTTACATATCTATTCACCATCAATGAAAGGTTACAAAGAAAAGAGGCATAATATACTGGTAGCTTACCACGTACGAGATTATACCAACACCGAACCCTTCCAACAACCTTCCCATGAATAAAAATGATGAATCCTACAAAGTGGATTGAATTTTTCTCAGAAAAAAAAAAATACAGACATAAATTGAGTCTACAAGAATCAACATAGACAAAACTAACAAGTACGGAAGAGTACATCACTTACTTTGGCAAAAGATATGCATAACCATCCAATTATATTAGGAATAGCAGCAATCATTAGAGACTGCAACATAAAATAATAATATATTAAAATATAGCAGCAATTATTATCCACTGGTTAAGCAAAAACATTTCCATTCATTTAAAATCAAGAAAATAAGCCTTCTAAACGTTCTATGACCACAAGTATTAGAAATGCATTATGATAACATACCCCTTTTCGGCCAATGTACTCTGCAATCTGACCGCTAGCAATGGCTCCAACCATAGCACCAACATTCGATAAAGAACCAAACAGAGAAAACTAAACAAACAACAGGGGAAAAAAAATTTACATATCATAGAACGAGAAACAACAACATCATTGAAAGATCAAAAGTGAGATTTCAAAACCCAAAAAGTCAAACCTCCGATATAGAGAGTTTAAGATCTTTGATGATCTCCGCTTGCGTAGGCGAAGAGTATCCACACTACATGTTACGAAATATAAGAATTCAGAATCAATTCAATTGATATCGAAATCGGTGTAATGAAAATCGAAGAATGTAAAAAATTTACGGTAAAACCAAATTGGATAGGACCCAAAGCGACGATGAGGACGCATAGAACGACGGAAACAGCACCGTCGCGGATCTGGGCGGAAGAGCCCATGATGCTGGACTGCCTGGATCCCATTTTATACCAACTCCCTGTATGAAGAAACGGTTTTCTGAGTCCATCTTCACCTTCCTCCCTTGAATTCATAGTGATGGTTACACACAGGCAAATCAAATAATCAAAGAAGAGAGGCAATTACAAAACTTTGAAAGAGAAAGGTGGTATTTTTCTGGGTTTGAAACGATATAATAGCCAATTGAGATCTTACTAAATGTGGGATAGAGATTGGTATTGAAAATTGGTGAGAGCCGTGGGTCGTCCAGAGTTAGGGATGGCACTGGCGCGTTTTTATTTTTATTTAATTTTTTGTCTGCTTATTCACTTTTAAATTTTAGCACGTTTCTTTATTTTTTTCCACGTGTCCGAATAAAAGTTTGAAAATATCATTCATAATATCCGTCGGATCCAAATTCTAGATCACCCGTAGCACCAACATATCAACATATATAGTATCCAAGACACTTTTTAAAAAATATCGAAAAATTCATAAAGATCGTAAACTATTGTATTCCAAAAGTCAAATAAAATAGAATAACAAGTTAAAAGTACTTTAAAAAAAAACTACAATTGCTCTCGCCGAATCCTCATATTTTGGAACCATTTTACAATTGAATCAAGGCTTACATTTAAAAATAAATCATTCTAAAGCTCATACCTCTAGTGTTCGTTATACAATTAGCTATGAATACCTCTAGTGTTCTTTATACAATTAGCTATGAATTTCAACTGTCTGTCAAAATTGAATGCCCCATTATTCCAGTCCTTTTCTTGAAACAGATGGAGATTAACCCTTAGAAAAGGGCATTTAATAAAACAAAAAATAAAAATGTGTAGTGTAAGAAGAAGCTCGCAAAAACTACTACTTACACACTCTTTATACAAAAATCAGAGGTCTATAGCATTACCAAAAACTGTGCTAAGATTTGAAAGTCTATTATAAATCATCTCTGCCACAACGGGAGCCAAGACAAGATTACCCGTTGCTCTATTCATCATCAACACAATGTACAAAATTTAAAACAACAAAAAGAAGCAAAAGAACTCAGAAAAATCCTATTCTTATATCTATTCATTTCCACAATTTAAAGCTCTCAAACAACTAACTATAACTATAAATGATAATGACAAAATCCTGCAATAATAATAATAATAATATGAACCCGAATATTCAAAAATCCATTCGGGATCAACGTGGCATACTCCTAGCAAAGCAAAGCTTCGATCTTTAAACAATTTTAGCAATAACCCATCAACCATAAAAATAAAAAATCCCCAAATTATGAATTCCAATATCCAAAACTGAGTAATCCGTTTTTATTCAACATGTCAAAAGGAAAGTGGAAAGGAGAGAAACAGAAGAATTTTGGGTCAAAGTAGAAATCTAAGAGCATCCCCAATAGTACTCTCTATTATAAAAAGTATCTTTTGCACAATAAAGAGCATCTTAAGGAATCTTTAAATATAAAAAATAAATAAGTTTGTACAACTTCAATAGACTCTTTATATTTTCAATCTTCATTTTGCTTTATCCAATAAACATTTAATATAGATGAAAGAGAAGAGAGTATTGAGAAGATGAAAGAGAAAATTATAGTATAGGGAATTGAAATATTTTAGAGTAGAGAGTTGGTTTGGCTCTCTTCAACTCTATAGAGAGTTTATTGGAGATATTTTTTTTGGATTAGCTCTCCAAAATAGATAATTTTTTGAATAAAGAGTGGATTGGGGATGCTCTAAGAAATCCTTACATGATTACAGCTCATTTGCCTAACTTTTATTAGCCACCAAACAAAGGGCTTTTATCCCAATCAAAATTCAATGGAAAGAAATGGAGGTAAATCTCAGTATTGGCTTCTTACCTAAAAGAAATATGGAGATAAACCCATAATCAAAGAGAGACCGACAGTCAGAGAGATTAACTGGACTGGAAGCGAAAATGCATAGCAGCACAGCACTGGTTAGTCATGTCGTGGAGATTTTTCTAGGAAAATAAGCCAAGCTTTGCAGGAAAATGTGTGATCAAACATGGCCTAGGCTACCAATCGAAAAGGATGAAAGGAAAAAGAAAAAAAGAAAAACAAATGGCTTCTCAAAGGAAACCAGCAAGGCAATTATATTAGTGAAAAAAAAAATATAAAACTTTTTCTCAAAACTACCCATAGCACGTGCATAATATCCATAACTTTGCGAATTAAACAACAATAAAATAATTTTATATTTAAACACATTATTTTGGTGAGATTGGTAGAATTTTTTTTTTTCTAACATAGATACTCTACTCTATTTGGGGGATTTGGGAGAGGGGTTTGATACTGGAACCTCAAGTTACAGAAAAGAGGTGTCTTACCACTATACTACTCTTTTTGACTTGTTGAGATTGGTAGACTAATGGTAAAGGAACTCAATTAATAAATATTGGTCATTTGAACTTAGCCAAAAGGAGTTAAATATTGTACATACAGGATTACAATGCAAGGTTTTGAATTTAAAAAGTGTTGAAAAACAAATACTGCATAAATGAGGAGAACTTTGAGTCGTGTATATAAACATTGTTTATTTTCAACCTTTTCAATTAAGCAAAGCATGACTCTGGAAAAACAAAGCGGTGAAAGGCAGTAGAGAGAAAGCAGAAAACAATACAAAGAAAGTAGAAAAAATTAGGTACGCAAACTATGTAGGCAGCAGTTATATTTATAGAAGAGCTAGGCTGTTTTGAATTTGAATTAAATCATTAAAATGCCATTAACTCATAAATTACAAAACATTTTGCAGTTTTTGTAAGTTATTTCTAAAAATCTAAGTGAAAAATGAATATTAGAAGATTTGAATTTTGACAATCAGTGGTAGAATTAGTTTGATTCAAAATTCTGTAATTAAAACCAAAATTGTATTTACAGGTTTTAAAAATAATTTAGAGTATTAAAATTATTTTGTGCAAAACTAACTCCTTCATGCGTTGGTTTTTGCTAGAAATAGTCCTTCATACCATTTCACATATGTGCGTGCTAGCGCATTTTTTTTCCTTTTACTTTACTAGCCCATTAAAGGGTTAACATAAACACCCATGTGAGGTTTGTTTTCTTAGCAACGTGGGATACTTATCTTTTGAGATAACCAAAACACATATGTAGCAACCACCTTTACTCATGTTTAGACTATCGTCATCCGCGTGACAATTAGTAACCACCAAACACCATTCGATTATTTTTGAAAAGAAGGTTTTTCACCCATAAATTAATTTTGAGTTTGATTCGGCAAAATTGATTTGCTTCGATTTGATTTAGTTAGGTTAGGTTTATAAGCGAAAGTTTCAAAGTGCGATTAGTAAGGGTAAGCAAATGGGTTGGCCAAAATGGGTAAAACGGAGTAATTCGGCCAAAATGGATAAAACGAGTCGGGTAAAATATGTCAAACGGATAATTTGACCAAAACGGATAGAATGTTCTGCCAATTCGAAAATAATCGAGTAACAAAATTTTCGGCCGATTAAGCAAACGATGCCATTTTACTTGCGTATAAAATGACGTCGTTTTATGTTTTAGACCCATTCATAACCTAATCCCTAAAACTAATTTCTCTCGTTCTCTCTTTTGTATTCGCTCTTCTCTCTTTTCTTTCTTTCTAGCAGCTATGCAGAAAGACTCATCATCACCACCAGAGACGGCTCACTAGTCACTGCCAATTATTCGTGTCGCGTCCTAAATAGGTGTCTCGCTCGCAACACTAGTAGCGTGCGACAGCCTTGCTAGGAGTAGATGAGCGTTTAAGGAATCAGCGTCGCACCGCAATGTAAACGTAAGACCTCTTCTCCCTCGTGACCATTTGAGCGCGCCCATGAGCAAAACAAGGCCCAGCAGCCTGAGTTCCAGAGGGGTCCGTTGCACTCGCGATGGTAACGTCTCGCTTGCGACGCCTCTGCTGGAGTTTGTCTCGCTCGTGATAAACTGATCTTATGCGCGACGATGCCGTAAATTAATGCTTTTATTTAAAACAAATTCAATAGGTTTCGAAATATCAAAAAAAGGCATAATATGCTCAAACAATAAAAAGACATAAAAAAGGCGATACTAGTAAAACAAAAAGATAAATGGAAGTTATGATAGAAACCAAATTTAAAAATAAGGAAATATTAAATTGAGGATTTCATTCGAAATAGTGAAAATGAGTAATAATAAAGAAGACAAATTAAGAAAATGATATATTAAGATTATAGTTGCAATCCACCGAAAAATTTAATAGTAAAATAAAGACTGATAATACTGGAATTTGAGATGGTAGTTTTGAGGATGGGAATTTCACTAGCGAAATTTGTGTGCAAATGTAAACCCAAAGATTTAATAATTTAATTGTGATTAAAATAATTAAACAGGGGTAGGCTAAATATAATATTAAGTTGTAATTTTAATTCAATTTAAAAGGGATAATTTGGTAATTAAGGGAAGAGAAAATTATTTAGAAGTGTATAGAAGAAATAAGGGAGTTAAGGAAAATGTGGATATTGAAATGGAAATAGAAAAAAAGCAGCACGGGAAAAAGAAAGAAAGAAAGAAAGGAAAAAGAAAGAAAGAAAGAGAGGGGAGGAAAGAGAAACTGGCTGTTAGCCGCTCCGCCGACGCCACTGTCCGTCAGATCGACCAACGCGCTCACTGGCCTGAAGCTCAGTCTTCGACGAGTCCGAAGGTGTAGCACGGTCATATAGTGTCATCGGAGCCAGCTATACTCACGGCAAGAAGCGGCTGGGTACTGTTCACGATACTATTCACCAAAAATTCAATAGTGATTTTTTAGGCCTTCCGATAGTCGGACTGAGGAGATGAGGGCACCAGTCGACTCCTTTTGTCACCAGCTTCTAGATGGTGCTGCAGTTTCTACCGATGTATGGCTGGAGATGAAGAAACCGGAAGCTCGGGTCGCGATGGGTGTTTGGATCGCAGCCCCTTCCGACGAGTTTTTCGGCATCTTCCGGTCATTTGTCTGGCCACTTTAAAGGTAGTTTCTGAACCCTCTCCTTATGAGCTTCATTTTGACATAGAGTTTGTAAGGTTTGGTCATAAAAAACGGAAGATGGATTTTTCAATGACTGACCAAATTGTTTATGGTGATTTTCGGCCAAATGACTTAGAATATGTTAGATATGATCACATTTTTAGAATCCTGGGACTGAGGCGATTCTAGGAAGGTATTTTATGCCAATTTTTTTATGTCATTTGCTATTTTCAGCGACCAGACGGCGATCGGCCAGTCACCGAAATATTCTGCCGCCAGTGATCGGAATATTCCGTCTAGTGAGTACTTTTTAACAGAACGGATACGACATCGTTTCGATGCCCTGAACCTAAAAAGGATTTCGTTTGACAATTCAAAACTCCGAACTGTTAGAACCGCAAATTTGATTAATGAATTTAATTATTATTGACATTAATTTAATATGAGACATAAATTGAAATTAACGAAATTATACATATAATAATAATTAATGGTACGAATAACCGAACTTAGATTAATTGACAAATAAACATTGATAAGTTTATATTCAAAAAACGTATTATAATTAATTAGGTATTTAGTTAATAAATAAATTAATAGGAATATAAAGTATAACTTAGACAATTAATTAATAAATGATGTTGGAGGTGATTAATTGAGTGGTATCGGCCAAAAATAATCGAGTTAGGATAAAGGCTATTGATGCAATTTAAATTAATTAAAATAGATTGTGAGTTTAACAATTTGGTAAATTAATAAATTAAATAGGTAATTAGAATTCAATAATAAAGATTATTGAAAAAGAGAAGTATTAAAAGTAATAGAGATAGAAGATGCCATTAAGAGTTAAGTATGGAAATTTACATGACTATTGACTTAATTATAAACCCAAATAATTATGAGCTAGCTTAGGGAAAATAGAGAAAGGGCGGTTAATAAATGTTAACATGAATCATTTCGAGAATAAATTAAATTAAGGATTAATCAAATTGTGAATTATTGAATTAGATTACCTCGGGATCTAATCAGAGCGTAGAAGAGCAAATGACTGGCATAACGTTAGATTAGGTTTGATACCTTACCCTACTCCACATGCTATGATTACATGTATACCTTACCCTTACTCCACATGCTATGATTACATGTGATGATGTGCTGTGATGTTATGTATGTGCTATACTTATTATATATGTGTTGATAGGCCAAAAGCATTTTCGAGCCCTTAAACTTTATAATTTTTTTACTTAAGGCCCCTCGGCGAAGTAATAGCAATATTAAGCCCCTAAACTATCCACGTGAATTACATGAAGCCCTTATTTGACAGAGTTAAAAACGCGTATAATTTAAACAAACGGTAAGCGCGTGAAAGGCTTCGTAATGCATTTCGAGGCCCTCAAACTTTACCAATTTTTTACATAAGGCTCCTCGGCGAACTAATAGTAATATTAAGCCCTTAAACTTATAAAAAGTTATACATAAACACCTTATTTAACAGACCTATCGGCGCGTGTATAACAAACTAATGAAAGGCACATTAATGGACATGCAAGCTTCAAAACGACGTCGTTTTGAAAGGCGTTTTGAAAGGGGTTAAGCAAAAAAATTTTATATTTCCTCCATTCTTCTAAATTTATTCATTTTTCTTCTTCATTATCATCACCACACCAGCCCCATCACCACCATTTTCTGCCTCTCTCTTCTTCATCATCACCACCCCATCAGCATTACAGTGGTGGCCGAAAAATCGAAGAAAATTAGCAAAGATTGCTAATTTTCAATTGAAAATTAACAGAATAGCTGAAAAATAAAAAACGCAAATTAATTTTTCTCTAGAAAAGTGAAATTGAGAAAACACAACCAAATGTCATAATGTCTATTCCAAATTGAAGAGAAAGGAAAGAGGAACGTAACCATACCAACGGTGTAATACATTTTTTAGTTACAAATTGAGAAATAAATAAAATTGATATCAAAATTGGCAAACTGTTTGGTGATGATGATGATGAAGAAAAATTGATATCAAAATTGAGTTACGACAACGTTTTGTAACTAAAAAATGTATTACACCATTGGTATGGTTATGTTCATCTTTCCTTTCTCTTCAATTTGGAATAGATATTATGAGATTTGGTTGTGTTTTCTCAATTTCACTTTTCTAGAGAGAAATTAGTTTGCATTTTCTATTTTTTAGCTATTCTGTTAATTTTCAACTGAAAATTAGCAAGTTTTTTGCTAATTTTCTTTGATTTTTCGGCCACCACTGTAATTTTTGCTTAACCCCTTTCAAAACGACGTCGTTTTGAAGCTTGCAGGTCTATTAATGCGCCTTTCATTAGTTTGTTATACACACGCCGCTAGGTCTGTTAAATAAGGGGTCTGTGTATAACTTTTTATAAGTTTAAGGGCTTAATATTGCTATTAGTTTGCCGATGGGCCTTATGTAAAAAATTGGTAAAGTTTGAGGGCCTCAAAATGCATTACAAAGCCCTTCACGTGCTCACCGTTTGTTTAAATTACACGCATTTTTAACTCTGTCAAATAAAGGCTTCGTGTAATTCACGCGGATAGTTTAGGGGCTTAATATTGCTATTACTTCGCCGAGGGGCCTTAAGTAAAAAAATTGTAAAGTTTAAGGGCTCGGAAATGCTTTTGGCCGTGTGATATTACATTTATTTGTGTAAAGTATCCACTGAGCTTATCGATTAACAAGTTAGTTTTTGTTAACTTGTAGGTCGCAGAAGTCGAGAAGGATTAAACTAGAAGGCTGGCATCAGAGATACTAGAAGTCAGAGTAGTGTGGCATATACTGATAGACTGTAAAGTGTAAAGTTAAATGTAATACTGTAAAATGAAATTTCGTACTGTACTGTAATATTGTAAACTAATAAAACTTTTATATTCTATATATCGTACCATATGCACGTGTAATCCTCTTATAGGTCTACTTTGGTAAGAGTATAAGGGGTGTTACAGTTTATCTCTTCCTTAACTCGACCTGACGATAGACGACCTCCCACCATGGACATACCACGATTTTTTTTCTTCTGATTTAGCTGAAAATTTTGCTATTTCTTTGAGCTTTGACCTGTTCAACAGCTTGAGGCCTTAAGCTGTTTCTTCTTTGAATTGTTCTCGTTATTATTAGGTAAGGAATTTTGGTGTTTGGGTTTAGATTTAACCTTAAATTTGATATTTGTAATTTATTATTCTGCTTTTAGTTATTAATTATTTATGACAATAAAATAGATTACTTATTTTTTCTTGACTTGAGTACTGAAATTGATGCTTAAATACAGATTAATTGTTTGTTCTTGAATTTGATTGAAATTGATGGTTAAATTTCATATTTGTAATTTGTTTTTGAGCTACAGATTTCTTGTTTTTAGCTGAAAAGTTAATGTATCGTACCATATGCACGTGTAACCCTCTTACAGGTCTATTTTGGTAAGAGTATAAGGGGTGTTACAATTCATCTCTTCCTTAACTCGACCTGACGATAGACGACCTCCCACCACGGACAGACCACAATTTCTTTTCTTCTGATTTAGCTGAAAAGTTTGCTATTTCTTTGAGCTTTGACCTGTTCAACAGCTTGAGGCCTTAAGCTGCTTCTTCTTTGAATTGTTCTTGTTATTATTAGGTAAGGAATTTTGGTGTTTGGGTTTAGATTTAACCTTAAATTTGATATTTGTAATTTATTATTCTGCTTTTGGTTATTAATTATTTATGACAATAAAATAGATTACTTATTTTTTCTTGACTTGAGTATTGAAATTAATGCTTAAATCCAGATTAATTGTTTGTTCTTGAATTTGATTGAAATTGATGGTTAAATTTCATATTTGTAATTTGTTTTTGAGCTACATATTTCTTGTTTTTAGCTGAAAAGTTAATGTAATTCTGTAAGTCTATATTATTTTCCTCTCTAATCTGTTTTTGTATTCTATTTTTGAGTTAAATATTGATATTTAGATTTGATAATAAAATAGCTCGTTCTTGAATTTGATGCTTAAATAGCTGAAAATTGTAATACTTGTTCATAGTATAACAGATTTATGATGCTGAATTGATTTTATAATTAGTGAAATTAAAGAATTTGAAATAGGAATTAATTTTTAATTCTGAATTTAATATTTAGTGTATGCTAATTCGGCCAAGAGTTTTATAGAACAGGTAATTTAGGTAATTCAAAAATTAATGTATAATTCGGTTAAACGGGTAATTCGGATAAAAATTTAATTCGGTCAAAACAGGTAAAGAAAAAATTCTCTAATATGCTAATTCCGCCAAGGATATGTCAAAAATTACCTAATCTGGGCCGAGTGCTCACCTCTAGTAGAATTAAATAAGTTCACACTTTTATAGACATAACATAGCACAATCACAATTGCATTTACTTCTTATTTCCTCCCAACCAATTATTTAGTCCATTTTGCGCACCTTTCATTAATTTATTTATAACTTTGTTTATACAATTCTAATTAAGTTAATTCTTGATTCTTTTTAAACTAGACATATAAGATTATCATCCATATTAATTTTAGATTTAATTAAGCTATGTATAATTTCTGATTCTACTTTTATCCCGGCTTTACTGCTTATCTTAATTCTCTTGCGTATAACCTGTTAATTTGGTCATATCTTTTTCATTAAAGGTTTAAATGAAGTGATTCTTAATTCTCTAGTTAGTTAATACATGTGGGCACAATATTGTCTTTACAACAACATCGAATTATGCCAATAACATATCCATATTATGAGCCAAAGCCACAAGTTCAGTTCTATCCTGGTTCTAATTTTCAGTCTACACACTTATTACCATTTCAGTTATATATTCTTCATTACTAGCCCAATTAAGTTGCTTCTAACTTCTATAGTTTATTAACATATAGGAGAGCATCTTTGTCTTCTAACTCTTCCTCAAATTATATTGTTAGACTAGACAAATTATTGGGTAAAGTTCACTTTTAATTTTGGATGTACACGGGGCACACCCTTCAATTATTTGAGTGTAAAACCCTACCTACTTAATTTCTGCGAAAACTGTTTTATAAGATTAAACTAGATATATAAACCTACATATTTCATGTGTTGCACATTCTTAAATTCAGTCTCTGTCATGATCTAATAATTGGTTGAATTTCGGTCTGCCCTGTTATCATATCTGTTCATCGCAGCCTGCATGCCTCCTAGTATTTTTAGCCATATCTTGCTCTATTCCTATCCAAATAAGGTGATTCTGGTTTCTGTTGTTAGCTAAGACATATGGAAACAACTTTTATTCTTATAGCTTCCTCAAATTCCATCTCTAACATATTCAAAATTCCTCACGAAATAGAATATCTGACACTGTCAATATGCGATTTCGGCTTTGCTATACATTTAGTTATATTCATCATCTTTTATGTATGAACCCTAGAAATTTCATATTTGTTTCTTCATTATTTCCTCCTAAAGAACTTGTCAAAATAACAAACAAAGAATAGAAATTACTTACTATAGTTTAAGAGTTTATTTTCCCTAACAAAACCCTTGATTTCTCCTTCTTCTTCTCCTCTCTTTCTTTTTTTTCTTCTTCTCTTCTCATGAAAGGGTCAGCTGGAATGGCTGCCCCTTTCCCTTTTTTTTGTTTATTTATATTTTTAATTTATTTTTAAATTATTTTAGTTTTGATCTAATGGCCATTATTTAGCTACCCTTAATCTAATGGATGGACAAGATAAGATTAAGTGGCATTATGCTAAAATTTTTCTTGGTCATCAAGTCCATCCTCTAATTTTTCCCCATTACTAAATAGCCCATCCTAGAATAAAATTTTTGCAATTAGGTCCTTCCATAGAATTTTCGTTATAACTCCTTTTTCGTTATTTTCGGGAGAAATCATGGTGCAGCATTAAGAACGCTATGGCCCTATTAATCCTGCGAATTCACTCTTAAGGTCAAATATAGGCACTATTAATAGCTTCCGAAACCTTGTTTCCAACCTTGTCCTTGCCTTTTAAACTGGTTTCGTTTAGGTCCTTTTAAGGTTCTACTTAACCTTGCTGCGATTCTTCATTAATAACTCGTTGTACACTATTTCAAATTCGATATTCTTATGCCAAATGAAACTAGACATCTAAATATATGTCATGTTAAGATTTCATATCCATTCGAATTATAGATAATTTTTAGCATCATTTTCCATCGGACTCGGTAGCACTGCCCTAGGCAGCCTGCACACCGTTAACTAATTCGCTTATATCTCCGTCCGTACAAATCCAAATTAGGTTGTTCTTGTTTCTAATTTAGCCAACACATAAAGGAACAACTTTTAAGTTTTGCACTTTTACAAAATAGGTCTTCTTGGGGTCTGAAATCTAGATCGAACCCACTAGTTCTGTGTAAGTCTAATTTTTGCGTTTTCATGGAATTCTCCGTACATGTGATTTCAGAACTTACCATAATTGCATCGCTGCGACCTATTTATTCTCAAGATTTCATATTTACACATTATCAAAGTTTTACATAACTTTTATGAAAATTACATTTTAGCCCTCTATGAATTCCAAAATTTCCGTTAGGTCCCGTTGACTCATGGGCCTTATTTCGCCTATTAGGTATGGTCGGCTCCCCTCCCAGGTACGGTCAGTGCCTGTTTGTTGCCCTATAATAATTCATATTGCCGAATTTACGTATTCAGGATCGACTTCCCACGGAGGTCACCCATTTTAACTTTGACATTGACCTGATCACATTTAACTTCGGAGGTCCGACGAATTTTGTCGCAATCCTTCCGAGTCCGTGCGCCCAGACTGTGTCATCTGAATCTACAATTGTCGGATGTTACGTCTATACTCGATTTCCTTACTTCTCTGTGTACAACTCGTATATAATTCATGTATTTCTTTATTTCTCTTTTTATTTATTTTTCTCTTGTCATTTATCTATTTTGCTTGTAATTTGTTTATTTTTTATTTACTTCATATTTACCATATTTTCTTCTTCCTTATCTATCCTTATTTACTTTATATTTACCATTTTTTTTTGTCATTTATTTACCTTTCTTTATGATATACTATTCTCGCAAATCCTTATTAATGGTCCCTTATTCCTATCCATACATTAGATTACTTGTACTTTCGGTGTTATCGAATTTCAGGATGTTACACTCGCAATGGTCAGACTAAGTGACAAATGCAAAGTTCTCCTCTCTAGAATTCCCATGAGTTTCAAATCATGACGCAAGAACAAAATGAATCCCATAGAGTAAATCCCAAAATCATTTCAAATCATCAATATTTAAAAAAATTTACTCAAAATTTCATGGGATAAGTGACAAACATAAACTCAATAAGCATTTTCTTTTTTCAAAAACTGTCAAAGTGGTCAAATTTTATACCCAAATAAGCTCAAGGCATAATTAAAATCCGAAAATTCATGCACATGCCATAGTAAAATAAAACAAAAAAATTGACCGTAAAAGAGCATAATCCAATCATTCCTTAAAAAATGGCAGCATAAAAAACAAGGATTAAAAATAAACGCAAATCATGACATAAACACTCATAATATTAAACTCCTCCCTACACTTAGTTCTCATATTGCCCTCAATGTGATATTAACATAATCAAACACAAGAGGGAGGGTCGCAAGAAGAAAAAATAAAAAAGTGAGAGTAGAGATACTGCCCTGTTATTGCCGAAAACCCAAAATTTGCTCATTGAAATACTTTATGCCTTAGCTCTCATAACTTATTACTGTCTTCCTTGCTCTTTTATTTTCCATTCATAACCCAACACTATAGTATATGCTCATCAAATTCAATCAATGTTTATTATGTTGGTCCCTTGGCAACTAAGAGGGGGGGGGGTGAATTAGTGGCCTTTTAAAAATTTTAAGCGAAAATATGGTGGTAAGAAAAGAAAGAATTTATAGTGGTTCGGCTATAATCTCGAGCCTACGTCAACTTCTCCAATCCTAGAAAGGAATTGGGTTCCACTAAGCACCAATGGCAATTACAAGAGAGGTTTTACAAGTTCATCTCAAAACTTAGTGTTTATAGTTAACACCAAACTTTACAAGATGAGTATACACAAGAATGAGTTTAAAGCTAACTCTCAACTATATGAAAACAAAACAACAATAATGTTGGATTTAAGGATCACCCAACAAACACAAGTAAAACAAAGTAGATTGAAGTAAAATGTATATAGAGTTGAAGATTATAGAGTACAGAAGCTGTGTTGTTCCTCTATCTTTAAATTTGAGGGTATTTATAGAGGATACTTGAAAACTAGCCGTTTGGAGCGTCAAGGAAATAAATTATTCTGAAATGCAGCAGGGTCGCGACCGCGACTCGCCGATTGGGAGCGTCAGACAATGGCTCAAAAGAATTATTCGTAGGCTTGACAATATCTTTAAAATTTGAATTGACTTTTGGCGGGTCGCGACCGAGACATATTGGTAGCGACCGAGACTGGCTGAGAGGCAGCAACAGCTTTATTTGAAAGTAGCGGACGAGACAAGTGAGAAATAATAAGTCGCGACTGAGACTGATTAGTAGCGACCGAGACTCTTGTGCTAAGAATGAGTAGCGACCGAGACACTGTCGAGACACTTGAGTCGCGAGTAGTCCAGGGGTTCACAAAATTTTTGATCTGCTGAGTCGCGACCGAGACACCTGTGCTGAGGCTGAGTCTCGAGCGAGACTTGGTCGAGACACTTGAGTCGCGAGCACACTGATACTTGTGATAAAATTTTCTTTGTTGAGTCGCGACCGAGACATAATGGTAGCTGTCGCGACACCTCTGCAGAATTGCTGTTTTCATTATCTGTTTCAACTTGGATTGCTTTGATATGAAGTATATTTATTGAATACACACAGATAAGCTTGAAACAACATTAGTAACTTCACAATTTCAAGTATAAGTTGGTCAAACAATCAAAATAAGGGATTTTGGAAACAAGGCACAACATTAAAAATATTTTCATAACTCCATTTATACTTGTTTTAAGTCTTTAAATAATTAATTCCTTAAAATAAACCTTAATTACACTTTAATCAATCTGCTAGGCTTTATTGAGAAAATAGATAAAGTCCAAGGGTTAAAATGCAACACGGAGGGGCTTACTTGTATAGCCAAAAAGACTACAGGAGTGAAGCCCGCTACCGCGACAACTTGAGGGAGCAAAGGCGTAATTTTCCCCAAAACGCCCCTGGTTCCGAGTTTTGCTTGCCACCTTCGCCCGCTTCCTCTGTGTCGGATACCTGCCAAACCCAAAGCCCACAAAGCCCAATAGACTTTCCAGCAACCACTGGCGGCGAAATGAACACCAATCTTTACCTCTAGACGTCGTCGGTCTAGTTTTGGCCTTGAAGTGGACTGACGGCGATCGGTGCTCTTGAAAACAGCTTTGGAAACACTCGGGTCACCCATGAACCATATGGATGGTCCTACTGGAACTCCTACTTCCAGCTGCAGTTCGACTGGTTTCTTGCGTTGAACAAATTCTGTGGGTTCCCAGAAGATGATTTGTGGTCTCAGTTTTTGAAATCAGCTGAGGAGTTAAAATATGATGATTTTGAATTTTCTTGCTTCGGTTTCCTCTATTACAGCCTCTGTTCAACCTTCAATTCACTCACCAAAATATTTGTTATCTTCTTTGAATCTATTTGGTGTCCTCATAATCTTCACTCACAGAGCTTTAGCTAGAAGCTCAGTTGAAAAAGGGTAAATGACATAAATGAGAACTTATTAATTTTATTTATGTTTGTTTCTTCTTCTTTTTATTTACACTAAAACTTAAGTTCATATACCCATTGCCACCCTTGTCCACATGCATATGCCACCCCTTTGTACCCACATATAAATGCCAACGTCCAAACCTCACTTGCCACCTAGCATTTCGTTGCCACAAAACCAAATGTAAAGACACGTTTCTTTTTGACTAAAAATTTTGCATGCATACCAATACATTCCTCATTTACATTTTGATCCTCAATTGATATTTTATATTTTAATTTAACTTCTACAAATTACAATTCAATCCTTGAACTCTTTTTTTTTTTAAATTACAATTAAATTCTTCTGACACCGTCAACTCTCCGTTAACCAAATTTTCGGGCGTGACATCCTAGCCTTCTGGCTTCATTCCATAGTATATGTCAGTCTAGTGTTTCTGTGGGCCTGATTCTACTTAACTGTTCTGGCTTCCTTAGCGTCTTTCTGTTACCTACAAGTTTAGTATACACTAAACTTGCTAAGCATTTCGCTTAGTGGGTACTTTATACTTATTTAACATTAATTCACATTTTAATTTCATATATATATATAGCAAATATTTGCAGTACATATCACAGCTAACACAACATTTCAAATCACATATGCACATCATATTTATTTAAATACAATTGAATAAGCATAAAGTACCAAACCTGTTATTACGGCTCCTCGTTTGTCCTACGTGTGTCCTTAATTGCGTTGCCACATATGCTAGCGATAATCACAATTCTAGTTAACTTTTATTCACTTAATTATGTATAATTTCCCTCTTATTTACCAACTAATTAATTCATCTACTTTTTATTAAATCACTAATTCCAATTTCTAACTATACTGTAATACTTTATATAAATATGATTTATTGCAAATTCAACACTTTCTAATAATTATTTAATGCTATCAAATAAATTTCTTCATATTATAGCCCAATTATTCAAACTAAACTACCCTCATAATTAATTAATACATTTATCTAATTATTTTAATAAAGTAAATTTAATTTATAACTAAATATAATCTGGAAGAACATATCTGAATGACTAAAATAAGTTTAGGGCCTAATTGAAACATTCCAGGGGTATTTTTGTAAATGGAGTAAAACTTCAGAGGCCCAATTATGAATTATATGTTAAAAATTAATCGGAAGGACTAAAATGTAATGCTAAAATAAGTTCAGGGGCATATCTGTAATTAAGTAAGGGTCTGTTTGCATGCGGAAGATAACTTTTGAGTTAAAACGGAATTTTGCCAGAACGCGGTCGTTTTGGCCCAAACGCAAACACTCCACACGTTTCGACCATCTCCTTCTCCTGGCTTTCTAAAACGGGTCTCGACCCCTGATCGTTACTGTTCCGATGTCCCTTTTTCCGGCAATAACAATTCGTGAGCTGTACATCGGTCTCTTCCTCTAGCCGGGCCGATCCAGATGGTGGCCTCAAAGTAGCCGTCTGATCACCGGAAATATTTTTCATTTTGTTTGGATCCCAACCAAACTCGTCGGGTCCTCCCTCAATCCAACTGGTTCTTCTTCTTTCAGCCACCGGTTGCGATGGTTCTAGCCTCCATCTTGATCATTGGTCTGAGACCAGTCGACCTGTGGCCTCAGTTTCCGGCGACAAGGTCAGGACGGTGGTGGTTGTGTTGGGTTGTCCAACGGGTATTCCTTTAAAAATATTGAATTTTGAATTAATTAAATCCTGAATATTAATTTGAATTCTGTCTTCCTCCCTCTCCTGTATTCTTTCTTTTCTTCATATATTTATACCCGAATAAGTCGGTGTTTTTTGCTTGTTTATGTATTCAATTTAATCTCTACTTCCTTTTCTTCATATACCACTTGTTCTACTTTTTATCTTTATCATTATTATTATTATCATTAGTTTCATCATTTTCTTCTTCTAGTATCTTCTTTATTTTTCGGGTCAATTATATTGAAAATACCTGAACTTTGGGGGTTCTTTTACCGCGGTACCTAAACTTTAAATTCTTTCACAAAAATAGCTGACCTTTCAAATAATTTGCACAAAAATCGTTTTTGCAGGTCATCAGGTAAGCTACAGGTAATTAGCTGACGTGGCAGCTATTTGGATCAATTTAAAATTTTCCATTATCCTCCTC
>CATIWJ010345190.1:0-17242 GCA_949640765.1 Croton laevigatus | reverse complement strand
CATTTCCAATTCAAAAAAAAATAAGTATATTAAATTGAAACTATATTATGAGTTTAATTTGAACAAAAAATTCGTGGTTTGATTGAAAAATTGAAACAAACATTCAGACCATTTTGTTCTTAGTCCTTGAAACTTTAAGACGCATTTTCAACATCTTCCGATGGTCACTTGTGAAACTTGCGGCCACCGAAAGTTTTTCCAGATAAAGATGAGACTCTCAGTATCCTTGGGTTCTTCGATCAGTATCGAAATGAGAAAAGGACTCGGTTTATCAAGGCGGGTTATAACAACCTAAGTTCTTGGTCAAGTTTTCCTTGTTGGAATAGTGTTGAAGAACCTAAGAATTCTTAACTTAGAGTTTGATTGTAGTTAAGAAGCCTACGAATTAATGTATAATTGCCTTCAACAATAAGAAAATCAAATAGCTTTTAACGAGTCTTTATCTTATGTCAAAATTTTGTTGAATTTATTATTGAAACTTTCTTGATTCTTATGTAACATTTCTCAAATCATCCTGGTTCTTTTTGTATTTGATAGAGTGCATATCTTTCCAAGACGGTGCCAATACCATTGCATGCAGTCCTAGGTTTCTGTGATGCAGATTTACCTGAGTGTGTTAATATAAAAGACCGGGGATGTTCTTCAGGGCCGACCAGTAATTTTGCTGTTGCTATTTTTGTTCTATGCAAACTATTGAATTTAAAGATATTGTCAAAATTGGCCTCACAGATATTGTCAAAATTGGCCGCACACATACTCAAGATGCAACTCCTTTAGTCTCAAACAAGAGTTTAGCAGCAATATTTTATGTTATGGCCTTGTGGATTAAGTTTGACGTATGAATTTTGGGACTAGGATTAATGCAGTATTATTTTATTTTAATTGAATATTTATTTTGTAGTTGAATTAAGAAGTGAACATTGTATAATAAGTTGAGATTTAATTACAGAAAGTTAATATTTAGCTTGAATCATGTTCTAAGGTTGTATTTAATTTGGCCAATTCGGCAGAATTTAATATTTAGAGTACGCCAATTCGGCCAAGAGTTCTATAAAACGGATAATTCGGAAACTATTTTGTAATTCGGTTAATCGGGTTAATTAGAGTAATTCGGGTAGAGCAAAAAAAATTTCAAATTTTGTAATTCAATCAATAATTTTTTTCAAAAATTACCCATTTTGGCTGAATGTTCACCTTTATTTAGGGGAAAAAAGTTTAATACCTAATTAATCTTCTTCATTTTTATACATTCAAAAGAATTTCCAGCCATGGTGAGGTTCAAATCAAACAAAGATATTCTTCCCTCAAAAAGTTAATTTTTGTGATGTAAAGAAGCCTTTTGCTTTTTCTTGAGTTGGCCAAAGAAAAATATTTAGAATAAAAGAGAGAAAAGGCAAAACTTTTTATATGAATACCATACTATCTTCTTTCTTGTTTAAACAGTAAAAGGAAAAAAAAAAATAAATTCATGTATCATGTGTTACAAATCTAGCTATTTAAATATATATAAAAGGAAAATTTACAATTTTGTTTTTGATATTTAGTTAATATTATTATTTAGTCACTTGATTTTAAAATAATTATTTAAAAAATTTTTAATTTTTAACATTATTACATTTTATCGTCATTCTATCTATTTTTTAGAAATATTTTTAAAATATTTCATTAGATTTTTCAAAAATATTTCAAAAATCTGATGAAATATTCAAATAATATTCCTAAAAAAGTTGAATGGAAGAATGATATCGAATAATAGTATTAAATATTAGGAATTTAAGTGTAATTATGTCAAAAATTAGTGTCAAGATTTGTTTAATAGATTTTAATTAAATTGAGAGTACTTTGGCAATAAAATTTAATTTAGCCTATTGAAAATTTGTCCAAAATTCAGGGTGATGTGATAAGGTTAGACATCAAAATTGAGATTAGTTGTTGTAGCTCAATTATTATTTTTTTCTTTTTGAGGAAATGAAGCTTAATTGTTGTTTTGAATTATTCACTAGATATCTCAACGTAATTAAGATTGACATCTCTAGCCCTCAGATTTGGGATCTCCTGGTCAAGCTAGAACAGTCATGAGTCTCGACAAGTAATCTATACCTTTGAGTTATAAAGCTTAATTCTTTATACGTGAATGTAATATTAAATTTAGGAAATATAAATAAGGGGTGAATGAGTTGTTACGGGATTTGGAAATCGTGAGTTGTACGGTACAAAATCAAGGCATGGTTGTTGTTTGTTGATGGATAGGTCACCTAAGATATTTCTTTTTGTCTTTTCTTTTTTTATTTTTCTCTACAAAAGGTCACCTAAATTTAAGAAAACTAAAATTATGTACTATTATATGTGTAAAAGAAACGTAAGTATTGGGGGGAAAAGGGGAAAAGTATCAATTGGCCCTCAATTTTTTTAATTGGTGTAGTTAGACCAAAAGATAGATCTTCTATAAATTAAGATTTTATTTGATAAAATTAGTTATTTTCGGTAGTTGTAACATTTGAAGAGCTCACTAGTGTTTTTTTTTTTTCTCTTTTTAAATCTTAAAAACATGGTTTTCCTTTTTTTAAAGTGAATTGTTTTTTTTTTTTCTCTTTTTAAACCTTAAAAACAACATTCTTTTTTTTTTTAAAAAAAAAGTGAAGGATGAAACATTAAAAAGTTAAATATTAAAGTAAGTTTTAGTATATTTTAAAATGTATTGGCAATGATTGTAAATGTTGTAGGTGCTTCTTATAAAAAAGAGAAATATTGCTTGAAAATCACCATGAAAATGTTGTAGAACAATTAGAAATGGTGAGATATTTACAGGAAGAGGAAAAAAAATCAAGAAACTACCCTTACAAAATCTGGAGATACTCGATGGGGCTCACATCATATAACTTTATTACGTCTCTTTACTATGTGGATCTCGGTTAGGGAACTGCTAGAAATTGTGGGTGAAGATGGAAATAATTTGAAATAGAGAATTGAAGCAAGAGGTTTGTTGGAAAAGATGAAGAGTTATGTTTATCTTGCAATTGATGTTTGAAGGTCTAAAAAGTGTATAACCTGACAAATGGCTTTTGTAGGCCTTTTATAGTAACCTTAGGCGGTGAGGTTGGTAACCTAGAGGTGGAGGTCAATGCAGCGAGGTCGACACCTATAACCAGAGATCAGTGGCACAGCACATCTAAGAGGTCGGTGACCCAAGACCAAGGTTAGTGGCCTAACACAACTCAAGCATAAACGACCTCTTCAACTTTGACTGGTAGGGTAAATACTCTTTGGTGGATTTCCAAAAGTGGAGGATGCTTATAGACGTCCTCTCCTTCAGTCTAAGTCATTACATGTCTTGGCTATCAAAAGTGTCTAATTTAGAGGTTGTTATATAATGCCTTATTACGCGACCTTCTACTGCTGCTTTAGGTAGATAAAAAATGAGGGGAAGGATGTATGCCCTTGATTCTAAAACTTTCCTTATAATGGCAGTTCGGTACCCTTTTGTAAATTGCCTCTGTACCCTTCACCTATATATTAGACTATAAAGGCACGCTTATAATTTGGAGGTCATAAATGTGCTTGGAATCCTTCGCCATGCCTTCACATAAAAGAACAATCCCCTCTTCAACGTGTCACTTTTTGTTGAAAAATTCTCTTAAGCGACCTCAACCTTTCCTCTTCAAGCAAAATTTCTAGTGACCTCTAGTCCAAAACAGGTACCCTTCTTTTCCTTCCTTTTATTTTACCAATGTCGATCTCATCATTTTTCTAACTCTAAATTAAATAGCCAAGGACTCTCTATTAGTGAATGCTTCTCAAATGAGAGGTTGCTAACCCTAGAAGTAAATATATTGTCCTCTAATAGCGATCAGGATGAAAACCAAAACGAGTTGAATACTCAAGGGCACCAAAATGTGACCTCTCAGTCATCTACGTTCAAAAAACCTCAATCCCATGGACCCTCTCAACTTAGGGACGAAACCACATACTCTGATTTTGGTGAGGACCTACCTTCAGATATTCAAATCAAGTATTAGAAAAACTCATCACCTCCTTTTTACCAAAAATTCATGTCACAACCTAATTTGTAATTTTTTAAACGGTAAAGATTGAGAAAATAACCAAGTTAGAAATTATAAATATGTTTGGATAAAGTTTTATTTTTTCCAAATTAGATTGCAGTATACTAAATGCGAATAAATAAAGTTGGTGCTAAATTTCAAAGGACTAAATAGTAGGATTTAAGATCCTTAAATTTTCTCGGGAACACCTGATGTTGAGATTGTATCGATTGATGATTGGAGTTGATTTAAATATTAAGAGGGACTAGAATGACGATGTTGCAAGTTATATCGACATTTGGTATGTTGAATTTATAGGGGACTCTCTCAAAATTTCTGCAAAAATTTTTATTATGAAATATGGATGCATAAATAGAAGAGATGAATAGCACTTTTATAGTTTTATTTCGATAAGTCTATAAGGGGCACTATAATTTAAATTCCATGAGCTTCATGAGATCACCACCCCTGATATGGGATTGACAACCCCAAAGTCATAGACTAGGGGGCAATCTGTCCTCCTTACCCAATAACACCTTAAACACAGGGTAAAATTTCTTCTTCTCCTTTCCATTGAGGAGTTTCTAAGATTTTGTCATCCTGCTCCTATTCAACTAGGACCAAGGTCGTTCAAAAATATATATTGCTTATATGCCTTGGTGTGCATGGATGGTTTTACCTTAACTATCCTCATGCCAAGTGAAATATTATTGTTGAACATGGATGGCACGAGGTACTTCTACCTCCAGGCCTGTATTGGGTATAAGATTCTTTAAAAAGATAAAGGGTCAATTCTTAGTGTTAACAAAAGTGACATTGTGCTTGTTAAAATGATCAATGGAGAGGAATTTACGTTTCCAAACTCGTGGAGCAACACAATGCACAAATTATCTCTTTTTGGCCTCATTCTCCAAGAAAAGGCAAAAGTAGACTCCCTGAAAATATAGAGGGCCAAAAGTGTGCTACCCAAGGTCATGTACCATAAGTTTATGAGTGCCATAAAGGTGCTAGAGGGGCAACCTTTTATGAACAGTAAGCATACATGGGCTCCACTTATTGTAAAAAAACTCAAACCCTGTGGGCTAACTGTTTGCTTTATGTTTGCAGCCATAGATCTTGTAATATTAAAGGCAGTAGTAAATAGGCTTAAAAGCAACTCTCAAGGGTTCCTACAGACTCGAGAAGGGAAGAAAAAGATAATGACATCTGTACCTTTGAGACAAGAACAAAAAAGGCAATATGAGAAAACAAAGCAACAAAAAGACCTCCAATGGAGGTCATCCAAAAATTAAGAACTAAAAAATAAAAGCAATCTCATTGAGAGGTTGCCTCTAAAGACAAACAAAAAAAGAGGCTTACAAAGAGAAAAGCCCTCATGCACCAACTGGTCCCAATTCAAAAGAAAAGATCTTAAAGCTTGAGAACATCGACTAATAAGAAACAAATGTAGAGGTTTAGATTGTCGACCTCCTAGTGACAGGGATTGAGCTCGTGTCAATGGAACTATCCATACTGCTAGAGCTTCTTACGATGCCAAAAAGATTCCTAAGGGGAGAAGAGGAAGATGCTGGACCAAGTGGCATGAAAAAGAGGGTGGAAAGGGATGACAAATGGTATGACTAGAATGACATCACCTTTAGTGCAGAAGAAGTGACGATGTTAGGGAACTTTAATTTGTTCCTCTACTTCATGTATAGGGATAATGCAACATTATGGCACCTTCAAGTACGCCAACATATAGCGAGATAATTGGAGTTCCTTAGGGACAAGGGATAAATGAGGAAGGCGTGCACCACTGTTATGATTAACAATGTCTTAAAAGGAAGCCTAATGGTAAGTATGTTGAATGTGAAATTAATTAGCTAGAAACATAGGGACCTAAGCTATGCATGGCAACCTAAAATACTTAGTTAACTGATATACCTTTTGGTTGAACAGAGCATAGCCTGGGCCTAAATCATAGAAGAGAGGATTCTAGAGCTAGAGAGGAAGAATACATTGTTGAAAAAAAAAAAAGCGAGCCTCGAGAGAGATAGTGCCCTTTTGACGGAGAGCAACTCAGAGAAATGCGAGGCAAATCTTGACACTGTATAACATGAGTTGTATAAAATCCGCCAAAAGCTAATGACTTGCCAACATAAATATGATGCTTGAAAGAAAAAGGCAAGTCAGCTAGAGAGGGATCTAGAGGTCACCCACAAGGAGTAAGATGAATTAAAGTCCCAACTGGAAGGACTAAAGCGAGTTTATGGCAAGTAGGTAGCTGATATAAGGAGGGAGCTGGAGGAGGCCCATAGAGAGGAGGTCGCCATACTCACACATTAAGTTATGGAGGCGAGAGATAAGGTCGCCACACTTAAACAACAAGTTATAGAGGCGAAGGGTGGCGGGCGAGGTGGTTGGTGACATGATTAATGAGCTTCGCCAGTAAATCTTTGGGAAAACTATGGATCTCCATATAAAACATAAGTTGAATGACCTCTCCTTCATTCTGAACATGGTGCCTGCCTCTATAAAGGATGGTAATGAGGTCACTAAACAAATGGGAGCAGTAAGACAGGGAGTGAAGAGGAAGAAGAAGAAGGAGAAGAGGTACATAAAGATCCAGCTTGACAAGTGAACAAAGATCCACCTCTTTCTAATGGAAAAAAGATAACTTTTATTCATTCGTGTTATTTTTATGTCTCTGGTTTTTTCTTTTATGTTTAAGAGATATATGGATCAATATGTGTCATAGAGGTTGTGTTGAATGAGGCAAATTTAATGCCTTATAAAATTAATTTTTAATATAGTGTAGTAGCAGTACTATGATATGTAAACTAAACCGTACTGTAGAATAAAAGAAATCCAATATAGCGACTTCTGGGTCGCTTAAAGCATATATATATATATATTCATACTTAGAATAATTTAATTAAGTGAAACGTTGTGTTTGTAAAATGAAGTCGCCCAAAATAGACATTATTAAAGTATGATGTAATATAGAATGTTAATGATATATCAAAATCTGTCTTAAGTAACACTCAAAAGAGGTGTTGATATTACAACCCAAACACTTAAGGAGCAGGTCGATCAAAGAAGGCATTGATATTATAGCCCTGACACATAAATAAGAGGTCGCTTATAGCGTGGCAAAGAATTTGAGCCCAAGCACTTGTGGAATAGGTCGTTCAAGGAAGGCATTGATATTATAGCCCAAGCACTTGAAAAGCAAGTCGCTCAAGTAAGGCATTGCTATTATAGCTATGGCATGGCGTGATAAAGAATTTAAGCCCAAGCATTTGAGGAGCAAGTTGCTCAAAGGAGGTGTTGATATTATAACCTAAGCACTGGAGGAACAAGACACTCAAGGGAAGCATTGATGCTATAGCCCAAGTACTTAAGGAGTAAGTCGCTCAATGGAGACATTGATATTATAGCCTTGGCACATAGGGAGCAAGTCACTTATAGTGTGGCAAAGAATTTAAGCCCAAATACTTGAGGAACAGGTCACTTAAGGAAGCGTTGATATTATTTACAAAAGGGGACAATCATTACTAGTAGTCTAAGTTAAACATAATATATTTTAATAACTATGCACTATATCTCAAGAAAAATAGTAGGTTTTGTATTCTCTAAAAGGACAATTAAGATGTCGCCCTTGAAAAGTGCAATTTCTTAGGTTAAAAACCTGGCTTAGAACTAAGGTGCCGATCATAAAACATGCAATATGTAACACCCCAACTCACCTTACAAATAAGACGAGCTAGAGTGTCACAGAACTGCTAATATCTGTTAATCATACTTAAACTATAATTAACAACATATCATAAATTTACAGACTAGCAAAAATTATCCTTACATTAATCTCCTGACATGATTTTGCATAATAACTATCTAGTACAGCACACCAAAATTTGCTCCATAAAGTTTGATATCTGGGAACTGATCGATAACTGTTGCTCTTCCCACGTCTTCTAATTGCGGACCTGTGAGTTACAGAAATAACTCGCTGAGCAACTCCATGCTCAGTGGGTACAACATATATATATAACATTTCTCAAAATCAATCAACAAATTCATTTCGCAAAATTATATGTATCATACTTATAATCACAGGGAAAAACATTTAATAAAATTCATTTCATAAAGCAATTATCAATCAAGTAAATCATTAATCTCATTTTTACTCTACTGGCCTGTTGAGCTTCCTATGATAAGTCCAAGAGCTTTAGGTTCGGTCGTGATCCAATTGCACGCCGTTTATTAGTCGAGCCCCCAAGGCACACCGATAATATTCATAAAATTTATCATTTGGGCCGTACCCTCTAGGTACGCCTCTTTTTTTTTTATTGAGCCACAATCCGAAGTTGTGCCCTTTTTTTTATATTCACCTGCACAGGAATTTTTGCTCATATGTCGACATATACTTACCACTAGGGTCCCTAGCCACGTAGAGCATCAAAATTCACTCATTTAGCATCTCAGCATAAACTTACTTTTCATTCTCAATCAATTCAGAAAATATTCACTTGGTCATGTTCATCTCAAACGTATTTCTCTTTTTCTCTTTGACATTTATATTTTAAATCAAAGTTAATCTTTCACATATACCGCGCCGGTAAGTCGCCCTGCGTCTACCACGTCGGTATTTGTAAACATTTCATGCGACTCAAGCACACGCTTGAGTTCCCACTAAAACATTTAAAACAATTGAAAATAATATTTAATTAAAAAATATATAATTAAAACCAAAGTTCAGTTCAATATTTAATAGTACCAAACCTGAAAAAGATGTCCACAAAATCCTACACGTGCGCTAGCTCAATTTCCAGGCGTCTCAGCGTTTTCGGACCCTTATCCTTCTTCCTCAAGCTACCGACGCTGCGATTTTTGGCCCACCAAAGCCCAGTCGCCGTCCGGCGACCAACGGCGGCAAATGAGGTATGGTTGGACTCCTCTCGACAGCGGCAGTTTGTTTGTGGCCTCAGACCGGTCGGACGATGAACGGTGGCGGCGTAACGGCGGCTAGAAGCTCTCGTTGACTTTTTCTTCCCAACTTTGACCGGCTCGCACATCGGCGTCCGGCGTCAGTCGACGTGTTTAAGACCAGAAATCAACCCCCCTCGATGAGAGCTACAACTCTGTAAGCTTAGATTTTCGATTAAACACCAGGATTTCAAACCAAGTTTTCAAATTTTCTTTAGCTTTTCCCTTCGTTCCTCCTGTTCTTCCTCTCTCAAATTTTCTTTCTCTTTTTTTTACTTTTGCTTTCTTTGTCCGATTATCAACTCAAATCCACATTTCAACATTCAATTAATTCTCACTTTGCTTTTTGCTAAATCTTATCTTACTTATAATTAATTAATAATTTTTTTTAATTATTGTTATTATAATCATTATTACTATTTTTATTATCAATTTTTATTTATAATTTTTAAATTATAAATTATTATTATTATTATCGAAAATAATATTTACACTAGTTTATACGACACCGCTCATTCTAATTTCCGAGTATTACAAAAACGCAGCTCGTCAAGCCTTCCTCTGCAGTTAGCCTTGGGCAAGGCGAACCCTTGGGCAGCGTGAAGAAATCATCCATCCAGCTTTGACTTCGACTTCAATGATTAAAACTGGATCATATATGTCCTTTTTGCTTCCTTTAAGCCAAATCCAACCATTCCTAATCAAAAGAATAAAAACTAAAGAAATTCACATAATTAAACATAATAAACATTGAATAAGCACAAGATTAGGACTAAAAACATGTTAGATTTACTAGTTATCATACCTTTTCCAATCACTTGTACCATCTAATTTCCCTAGCCCATAACCCAAAACCCAAAAATCATGCCCATGCAAATGTCAAGGATGAGTTTCACTATTGTTCTCAGTCATAGAATTTGCATTCTACAACACAATTTGCATTCTACAACACAATTTGCATTTGCAACACAAAGCGACTTTTTGTTTAACAATTTTCAAATTATTTTTTCAATTTGGTAATTCGAAGGTTTCAAATTTTCTGGGCTGAAATTTTTTCCTAAAAAATTAACAAGGGTAAAATTGAAAATTATCAATTTAAAGGGTAAAATATAAAATTTTCAATAATTTTATACCAATTAAAACTGTCTGCCCTTTCCTAGTTCCGTCTATGCTAATGCTTGCATGATAGACTTAGGGCGTATTTGACAAAATTAATTATTTAAATATAATCTACGTATTAGTCGTTTTTTATAGTTATTTATAAAAGGGATAACTTAACAAATTTGATTAATTAGAAATCATTATTTAGTAAATGTCAACATATAATTTCTCTCCTATCTTCATTATGTAACCAAACATTATCTCAATTTTTTACCCCAAAATACTCTTATTTTTCTAATTATTACACTACAATTTAAAACTATTCCATCTAAAAGCATGATTTAATAACACCTACTATCTCAATAAAATATTACAAAAAATACACCAACTATTTTAATAAAATATTCCTCACTTTTTCCACTTTCTCTTTCCTTCCCTCCTTGCTAGGGGTATGCAAAAACCAAACCGACCTGAGTAACTCGTTCGGCCTGAACCAACCCGAGGTGATCGAGTAGGGTTAGTCGGGTTATTAGGGTCGGCTCGGGTTGGATATTATATGAATTTTGGGTTTCAGTTCGGGTCGGGTTACAACGATGAAAACTTGACCAACTCGAAAAAAATTTTGCCTTTTCGTGCAAAGAATTTCGGATTGTTAGGGTCTGGCCCTGAAAATTAGTTAGGGTCGATTGAGTTGGTTAAATTTCAGAAATTCAGGTTTCGGAAAGAGTGACCACAAATTTATAAATATGTGGTCTCCTTTGCTGAAAAAAGTGTGGACAATTTTGTAATATGTAGCCAGTTTTGCGAAAAAAGTGGCTATAACTTTTTACAGTTATAGACAACTTTTCTGCATACTTTACATAAGTATAAAAATTGTGAGCAACTTTTGTAGGCAACTTTGCTGGAAGAAGTGTGGACAACTTTATAATATGTGGCCAGTTTTGTGGAAAAATGACCACGACTTTTTACAGTTATGGCTAACTTTCCGCATACTTTATATAAGTGTAAAAACTGTAGACAACTTTTGTAATATGTGAGCAACTTTGTTGGAAAAAGTGTGGACAACTTTGTAATATGTTGATAGCTTTGTTGAAAAAGTGGCCATAACTTTTTACAATTGTGGCCAGATTATACAAAATATGACCACAGTTTGTTAAACTTTTGGGCGGTTTTGTATTCTTGAGAAATTAGTAGGTAAGAAAATTAAATCATGAACATGTAATTAGGTATTAACAATTAACTAAACTTGTGATTTCAATAAATTAACCAAGTATTTGATTGGAAATGAGCCAAACTTGTGATGATCAATGGAATTCTTGATGAATTAGTAGGCAAACTAGTAAATCAAGTTTAATTATCCTAAATCATGAATGTGTGATTACGTATTAACACTTAACTAAACTTATGATTTCAATGATATAACCAAGTATTTAAATGAAAATAAGTCAAACTTGTGATTATCAATGGAATTCTTGATTAATTAGTAAGTAAACTAGTAGATCAAGTCCAATTATCCTAAATTATGAACATGTGATTATGTATTAACACTTAACTAAACTTGTGATTTCAATTATATAACCAAGTATTTGATTGAAAATGAGCTAAACTTGTGATTATCAATGGAATTCTTGATGAATTAGTAGGTAAACTAGTAGATCAAGTTCAATTATCCTAAATTATAAAAATGTAATTAGTTATTAACACTTATCTAAACTTATGATTTCAATGAATTAACCAAGTATCATAATTGAAAATGAGCCAACCTTGTGATGATCAATAGAATGTATCATAATTAGTAGGTAAACAATAGATCAAGTTCAATTATCATAAGTGGGGGGTGATGCTATTAGGTTCACACACGTAATTAAACTTGCAATTTCAATGAATTATCTAAATATTTGAATGAAAATTATCCAAAATTGTGATAGTGAATAGAATTCATAAGGAATTAGTAATTAAAACACTAGATCAAATTCAATTATCATAAGTCGAGGTGATGCGATTAGGTTCCCACACGGGATTAAACTTGAGATTTCAATGAATTATCCAAATATTTGAATGAAAATTATCCAAACTTGTGATGGTGAACGAAATTCATGAGAAATTAGTAGGTAAAACACTAGATCAAGTTCAATTATCATAAGTCGTGATTATGCGATTAGGTTTCCACATGTGAGTAACATTGAGATTTCAATGAATTATCCAAATACGTGAATGAAATTTATCAAAACTTTTGATTGTGAATTGAATTGTTAAGGAATTAGTTGGTTAAACACTAGTTCAAGTTCAATTACCATAAGTCAGGGTAATGCGATTAGGTTCCCACACGTGAGTAACATTGATATTTCAATGAATTATCTAAATATTTGAATAAAATTTATCGAAACTTTTGATTGTGAATGGAATTGTTAAGGAATTAGTTGGTTAAATACTAGTTCAAGTTCAATTACCATAAGTCGGGATAATGTGATTAGGTTCCCACACGTGAGTAATATTGAGATTTCAATGAATTATCCAAATATTTGAGTGAAAGTTATCCAAACTTTTGATTACTACTACACAACCAAACAACAACTGTTGATACTTAATCAAAATTGTAACCACTTTTTCATAATAAGCGGCCACAACTTTGTAAAAGCGTGGGCCAATTTATGGGTAGTAGTACACAGCTAGATAAAAACTGTGGCCACTTAATCAAAATTGTGGCCACTTTTTTATCATAAGTGGCAACAACTTTGTAAAAGTGTGGACCAATTTATGGGTAGTAGTACACAGCCAAATAAAAATTGTGGGCACTTAATCAAAACTGTGGCAACTTTTTCATCATAAGTGGCCACTACTTTGTAAAAGTGTAGGCCAATTTATGGGTAGTAGTACACAGCCAGATAAAAATTGTGGACACTTAATCAAAACTGTGGCCACTTTTTCATCACAAGTTGTTACAACTTTATAAAAGTGTGGGCCAATTTATAGGTAGTAGTACACAACCAGATACAAATTATGGACACTTATTGAAAACTGTGGCCACTTTTTCATCATATGTGGTTACTATTTTAAAATCTGTCCACAACTTTCAAAATATGTGGGCTACTTTATGGACACTACGTCACAGCTCAATAAAAATGTTGGCCACTTTTATATGATCTGTGGCTACTTTTCTATCAAATGTGGCCATTATACTTATTAAATGTGTGGACTATTTTTAAATTTCTGCCTTTATTTTTAAATTCGCACTTTTAATTTGTTAACAGTTTTCATAAAGTGCCCAGAATTTTTAAAAAATCCGTGTATTCCATGCAAAAAGTGTCAAAATTCAATTGTTACAAGAAAATTCAGACACAGTCAGACAACTGTCACATCACTGTCAACTCTGCGTTCTCCACTAACTCAAAAACCATCCCCACTACCTTAAAAAAGTATTTATTATTTAATTCGACACATAAAAAACCATCCATTATTTTATTCAACCTATTATTCAACTTATCTATCTTATCAATTACATATAAGTTTTTTTTTTTTACTTTCTAACCCGTAAAAACTTACAATTTTAGAAAATTTTTCTATCTTTTGTGAATGCCCAAAAAGAAAAATTTTCTACATTTTGCTAACGGAGGGAGCATAAGTTTTTGAAGTAACTATTTTTAAAATGTGATAAAATTTATGTCAAAACATCATCATGCTCTCATCAGCTATGTTGCACGAAAACAGAAACAGAGACACAGCAAAATGGAGAAATGGAAACAATGAAACGATAATTTAAAAATTTAGGAAATGGAAACGTAGGAAAACACGTAACTATAAAAAAATATTGGGAAAAAATAATAAATATTAAAATATTATATACCAATAATTATTTAAAAATATCAATATTGTGGACCAGATTACTAATACTTAATAAATCTTTCATAAAAAATTAACTTTAAAAAATTCATTACTAGTGTTATTTGCTTGAGTAAATTTGAAGGAGTAATTTATTTATCCTTTTAAAAAATAACATATAGTTTTAATTATTAATATTTAATCTTTTAAATTTTAGAGTGTTAATTTCGTGCTTATAATTATTAGTATTTTTATCTTTGAGAATAATAAAAATTTATAGTATTATTCAAAACTAGTATGTTAATATATTCTATAATATGATATATATATTTTCAAAAAAATATACTGTACGTATTTCATATTAAATTTGCCAAATAAATCATATTAATTAAATTTTTTAAATTATTTATTATTTTAAATTTTATTTTTTAATATCAATAGTTTGTCCTCTTGATCTCAAACTCTCGCTTCGTCATTGGTGGACACACTAGTTCAACAAGGAAATGATTTTCAAATTTAATGAATTTACGAAAACTTTTCCAAAACATTAAATTTGAGTTTTTGCAAGTTTCGGTTTCTAACACAGAAAAACTTAGGTGGTTAGAAGTTTTTGGATAACATAGCTCATTAGATTTGCCCACTAAATTGCTTTTGGCAAATATTTTCTTTATTCACAATATTAACCCCTCAACTTTTTTCTTAAGGGTCAAGAGTATCTAACGACTCATACCAACCCTTTTTTTTTTTTTTTGTATTCTTTGTGATTTGAGATTAAAATTTTCCCTGGATATCAAATAATTAAAAAAAGAAAACTTAATTTGTTGAAAAAAATTAATTGGCTTCTGCCCGTTTCAAGCTCTTTCTCAAGGAAACACTTCTTCAACATAAAAATCATCAATTTAACATTAAAAAAAATGGTGTTGATATGCTTTTTTCTCACTGTACTTTTAAGTAACTGTTTGAGCCTCTATAGTCAAAGAAATGTTTAGTGTAACCAATTGTATTTCCAATTAAATTCACTGGATTTGAAATAGCAAAAAAGCAGTCAACTATTTTATATTTGTCATGAAGGGTTAACATTAAAATTTCCATGTTGATTAAAGCATTTTGATACACCCTTAAGCTTAATATTTTTTTAGGTTTAATTTTTAGAAACTCTGTGTGTTTTTCCATGGTTATGCATGGCTAAATTTTCTTTTCAGTTAAGGATAATTCAAGGTTGAAGTACTTTGTGATTGTGAAATCTTAACATGCTTTAATTTACTCTTTGATTTATATTGCATTTATGTCTCTTCTAAGACTTATTGAGAAACTCCCTCTTTAGTGATCTTCAATTATTTGTTCAAACATGGCCCGTTGTTCATTTAATAGAAATTTACATAACTAATCAACTAGGTTAAATCCAAAATTTTTTTTTTTTTGATAATTGAGTATAAATCCAAAATTATTAGTTAAATTAATACAAGTAGTAACTGGTATAACTCGATTGTGATCAGTCTTTTCAGTTATATTAAGTGAAGACATAATCTAGTTTAATTGAATTGTCATAGTCTTTCTAGTTAATAATACAATTAGCGAATTAAATCATTTGTCACACTGAGGAATGTTTGCTAATTAGAGGTTATTATTAGATCATATCTTAATAATCTAATAATATGGAAAGGTTCCCTTTGGCTGCACCTTTGGCTACAACTTATCTGTAATGATAAATTTTGAAGAGTTATCCTAGAGTCAATGATCAACCAATGTAATCTTTGTACCGCTTATTACCTTTGGCTGAGTTCATCTCTCATTTTGCTTACAAATTTTAATTTCTTTTGTTGTTTAGATACTGTTTTAATAAATTCTCATCAAATACCAAATTCCCCAAATTCAGTTCTGGTTAGCCTTAGGCAATGCTAGTTCCTTGAGTTCGACCCTTCTCACCCTAGGGATTCGAACACAAGACATTTAGGGGGCGTTTGGTTCGCGCAGGGGAAACAGAATGGAATCAAGAAAAGGAAATAAGGAGAAAGGGAAACAGGGAATCGGAATACTTTTCCCTGTTTGGTTATAATCCAGAAACGGAATTGTTTGCCCCCTGATTCCCTTTGTAACTGTTTGGTTTAAGCAGAGAATCGGAATCAGAATTATTATTATTAGTTGTATTATTATTATTATTATTATTATTATTTATGTATTTATTATAATAATAATTATTATGATTTTATATATTTATATATGTATTATTATTATTTTATTTATTATTTATTATTAATAATATTTATTATTATTTATTTATTTATTTATTTTATTATTTTTTATTTATTATTAATAATATTTATCTTATTATTATTATTATTATTTATTTATTATTAATAATATTTATTATTATTATTATTATTATTATACTTGGTTGGGGAATGAGGAAGGGAAATGGAATAGAAAACCTTTGGAGGGGGGGTTGGGGAATCAATTTTTGGAATTGGGGGAAAAGCCAAAACTAAAAATGAGTAAAAGAAATGATTAAAAAGGCCAAACAAACAACTACAAAGAATTTCATTCCCTTTTCCTTTCTTGATTACCCCTAACCAAACACCCCTTAGAAGTTGCAAAACATATTTTACCACTATGCTACAAGCCAAAATATGTTGAATTATATATATGCCCTACACTGCCAGACCTCCACCTTCCTCCAATTGACATCCCATCGGACTATCGCTGCCACCACTAGTCACTGGAATCTATAATATTTTAATTTTTATTTTATTTAAGAAAATAAAATAAAAAATAAAAGAGATATAAAAATAAAACCAAAAATAAATGTGATATTTACTACAATTTTTTGTGTACACTAAGAAGCTCAAGTCATTTGCAATATGACATGAAAAAATGAAAAAAAAAATTATAAAAAAAATTAAATTAGCATTATTAGTTTTTTATTTGTATGAAAATAAAATGAGAGTACAATTTCAAACTGAGGAAGTATTTAAAGTAAAATTAATAGTAGTACAAAAATCTACATGCATGAACTTGAATAAATATGTGCATTGACTGAGACAAAAGATCAAATAAGTGATGAATTGGAGATCACATATTTTTTGTAGTACAATCCAATAATTTATTGGTCTGAAAACAAAGCTGGATGACTTTTCATAAAGGACTCCACTATTAAGTTTTCATTGGCCCACGGCTAGGGCTGTCAAAAACTGACCCGACCTGCTAACCCGACACGAACCCGACCTGAAAATAGCGGGTTCGGGTTAGGGTTTTTCGACCTGTTTATATAAGTGGGTCGACACGAACCCAACCTGAATATAAATGGGTTGGATTCG
>CATIWJ010344980.1:0-15660 GCA_949640765.1 Croton laevigatus | reverse complement strand
AGTGGTGAGCTTTATTCGAACAAACATCATTTATCGTTATGGCATACCTCGCTATATCATAACAGATAATGGAAGGGAGTTCAGCAATAAAGCAATGGATAAGTTATGTGAGCAATTCAAATTCAAGCAATACAACTCATCTATGTATAATGCCCCAACAAATGGCTTAGCAGAAGCTTTCAATAAAACTTTGGAAAAACTGCTGAAGAAGATAGTTAACAAGTCAAAAAAGACTGGCATGAGAAGATGGGTGAACTACTCTGGGCATATCGAACCACATTCAAAACTGCGACTCAAGTGACCCCATACTCGCTTGTTTAGGGCGTAGAAGCTGTCTTGCCGCTTGAACAACAGATGCCGTCTTTAAGAATAGCAATCCAAGAAGGCCTTTCAAGTGAAGACAATGTTCGCTTGCGTCTACAAGAACTTGAAGCTTTAGATGAAAAGCGTCTGGAAGCACAACAGCGTTTAGAATGCTATCAAGCAAGAATGTTCAGAGCTTTCAACAAGAAGGTGCGAGTTCGATCTTTCCAAGTTGGTGATTTGGTGCTTGCAATTCGAAGGCCAATAATTATGTCTAGACGAATGGGAAACAAATTCCTTTTAAATTGGGATGGACCATATGTTGTGCAAGAAGTCTACAGTAATGAAGCATACAAAATAGTTGATCAAGATGGAGTGCGCATCGGGCGAATCAACGACAAGTTCTTGAAGAAATACTATGCCTAGAAGCTCGATGACACTCTTGGCCTGCATGAGTTAAAACTGTGAACGGTACAAAAAAAAAATATTCTCCTGTACTTGAACTACGTTATGACTTGATCCTTCCTTAAAGAAGGTACGTAGGCAGCTTAGTATTCTACTAAGTTCAGTCACATGTCTAAAAAAAAAAGTTTAAACTACGTTATGACTTAATCCTTCCTTAAAGAAGGTACATAGGTAGCTTAGTATTTTGCTAAGTTCAGTCACATCAAAAAAAAAAAAAAGAAAATTCGATGAGCAAAAGAAAGATAACATAGTAGCCATTAATAAAATTAAGCAAAAATTCAATTTTATTAATGAAAAGAAAGCTAACTACATGAAGTATTTAAGAAAAAAAAAATCTCTAAGGTCTCCAGTTAAGATGCTTCAGAGTATCAAGTTGGTCGGAAAGTAATTTCTTTATGGAAGAAAGTGTCAATTCGTCTTGCTCAGAACGTACTGGCATGGTGTAATATTCGACTTCTCTACTTGAAGACTTAAGATATTGCTATCATTCTCCAATTTTTCTTGTTCAAGTAACTTCATAAACGATTGGAGTGCTCCATTTCTTGAGTTTAGTTTGGCAATCTCTTCTTCAATATGCGCAAGTTCATTTTTCATCGACAGTTTTTGATTGGCAATCTCTTTCTGATGACCCAGAATAGCCTCAATGTCTTTGGAAACTTCCTCTAACTTCTGAAAATGAAGATCAATAGGCATACTCAAAGCAATGGTAGATTCTGTATCTAAAAATGTGTTCACGATCTTAAAATAACTTTGAAGCTCTTTTTTTTCAACAAAGTGGTATCAAATCTGTAAGCTCTGTGAAAGTCATCCAAAACTTTATAACATTCTTCAGCAAGAGGAGGAGTTTTGGATGGTTCCGTCCTGATGATTTTTCTTGCAATCATGCCCATAACATTGTTGCGACTTTGCGATGACAATCAGCCAGTGCGCTAGCACCACAAAACTTGGATGCTTCAAGGGACGGAAAACAATTTGCTTCACTGACATGATAAATATCTTATGGCTTTTCACAGGGGGCAAGATCTATTCCAACATCACCAGAAGCTAAATTGGATAAAAGAAGATTTTCTAAATCTATGTTTATAGAGCTAAATCCTTCATCAGGCAGTAGATAAGGAACATCTTCAATGGCCAAGTCATTCACACCCAACTAAAAAAGGAATGTAAGGGAAGTAAATGACAATGAAATATAAAGTTAAAAAAAGAAGAAGAAGAAGAAGAGAGAGTGATCTTACTAAGTCATTTGGTAGGGATTCTTTCTGGCCATTCTTGATTCTTTTCCAACAGCGATCTGAATCAACTTCTTCTTCATTTGAAACTGAACGATTGCATAAACATTCTCTAGAATGTCTCTTCTTAGAAACAGGGTTAGATTCACCGCTTCTTTCTAAACAAGTAACCAGGTGGGTGGGGACAAGCTGTCGCAAGTTGTTATCGGCTTTTTGTTGCTCCTCATTGGCCGATTTGGAGTCATTTTTCTTTGAAGCTTCATCGGGCTTTGGAGAACAAAGAGATGCACGTGATTTTAGCTTCAATATAATAGGAGCAGATGACTTATTCTTCTCGATAAGGTTTGGGAGGCCATGCTTATTTCTTTCAACATTAAGGTTCTTCGGAGGAAGCTTTAAAGATTTGACTAGAGGAGGCATTGGTTGAAAATTTCTTGTGTTAGAAAAAGCTAATGACCATTCTACCCTCCACCATTCCCTATACACAAAGGTATAAGAAAAACGTTCACCCAATTTATGTGAAGGCACCCTGAGTTTCCTTCCGCTATTCAAATGCAAGCAAGAATTCCAAAGCGCAAAGGTGGTTTCCAAATTAGTATCAAAAAATTTTCTGTTGATGTCTCTAGGGAGATATTGAGTATATCCAAATTGCCTACCAAACCTGTGAGGGATATATGATTCAACGATGAACTGATCCTTATATCACAAAGTCAAAAAGCTAGAGCGAAGATTGATGAAATATTCAGCTTGAGCAGAAGATAGATTACCATCATCAATGAGAAGGTCGTCAGTTGTTAAATCCAATGGTGGTCCCAGATTAGGAGCACAATTTATGAAAAGTTTAGCTGCACCAGCATCATCAAAATGTTTCACCATCTTTTGTCCTCCATAGAGCATCATTTAGCTCGCTTCACATCATAAGCTTCAGAAGAAAAATGTGTGCTGAAGTGATTATCTATCGATCCATATATGTAATGAAAAGGAAGTGGAGCGGGGCATCTTCTCAAGTCTTTTGAAGTGGAAATGGAATGAAGACTATTGTAGATATTTACCAAAACAGGAACAGCCAGAGAAAATTTCTTGCCAGTCGCCATCATACTAGGAATTTAGAATGTGCTCGGACGAATAAGATTCATAGGGTCCCGTGGAAGCATAAACTTACAAATCCAACAAGAGATCAAGGCAGCAGCATATACTTCTTCTCGTAGGTCTTCTTCAACATTGAGTGCAATGAAAGGCGTTTGCCAAGTTGCATCTCGAGGAAGTTGTTTACCTATCTCACTGTTTGGAATGAAAGATTGCTTTGAACAAGAAGTTCTTCTTATGTAGCCTTTTTCGAAAGGATCTCTATATCTTGTAGTTCCATGAAACCAAAAGCTTATCCAGGCGTGGATGTTTAGTTCACGATGGTGATTTACAGTCTTGGCATTTCTGTAATATGCATGAAACATATATTTGCAACTATAAGGCAAGTAGGGAATACCATTCTTATCGACACCCATAAGCTCCGTGGCTGAAGAAATTGCCTCGTAATAGAAAGAACCAAGAATTGGAAGCCCCGCAAGATTCTTTAATTCCCAAAGAGAAATTGATTCTTCGCCATGCGGAAGAAATAAGGTATTTGTAGATGGACTCCAATGCTCACAAAAATGCTTGATAACGTTGATAGAGCAATCATAAGTGAATAGTGAAGCAAGAAGAGCGGCATAAATCTTAGCGTTGGTCAAAAAAGTAGAATGACTTGATAGCGCATCTTCAAGCCACTCCCAATAGCCTTCTATGAAGGAAAACTCACCAACAGGCTTGAATGTAGAATGCCAAGAAATCTCCTTGTTGCGGATACGACTCGCTAGCAAAGAAAGATATGATTGAGAAGAGTAGGATGAGTGAAGCGAAGACTGAAGCACATTGCAAGTAGAAAGTTCAAATCCATCGCCTCGGTCTTCCAAATGACAGCTTTGTTGAATAGTCCAATCTTGAATATGTGGTGGATTTAACTTGCTTGGCTACCTAACTCCAAAGTATCCTTGAGCAGATTTCTGAGAAGCGAGAATTAAGCCAGGTCGTGAAGTTTCTTCATCATCATTCAGAATTTTGATTCTCGAACCTTTATTGGAGGGAAAATCAATTATGCGAACCATGTTGACTACGCTTCCAAAATAAGTTGGGGCAAAAAGTGCAATAATTCGTTGAAGATGAATTAGTGAAATTGGAATAAGTTGGCTAGTTCACTGGATTTTGTAAATAAACTGTTAAAAAAAAAAGTCAGCATTAGTTCATTAAAAAAAAAAAGAACAAGAAAAAAAAGCTTTGGATTCAAAAAAAAAATTTTTCAATTGTCCCTGTAAAAAAAAAGGACAAATGAATAAATAAAAAAAATATACAAATTTAAAAATTTTAATTGAAGAAACAGGAGAAGGTTAGCATCATAAATTCATCCTCTTCCTCACAAATTCCAAACCAGCCACCGCCCACACATGTTAAAGACCTGAAATCCGACGATCGAGCCACCACCATCGCCGCTGACACCGGTGGTTATGCAATGATCTTTGTTGACAAGAGGTATTTGAGGCTCCACTTATGCGATTTGCAGAAACAGATATGAGCCCGATCTTTGTGGATTTGTCTTTCAATATTGAAGGTGTCATCTTAAGCAAAAAAAAAAAAAAAAGCTTCAGTTCCCAAATATCATCTGAGCTTTAATGGTGATTGTTGGGATGATATGATGAACGAAAAAATATATATAGATGAATGATGTAGCCTTTTGTTTGGAATCTGTTCTTCAGGGAGATGATACCGCCGCCCAAGGTTGCGCGGTGTAGAAGGCCGGAGGCATGGCTACAGGACTTTTGGAGACCCATAGCCGCGTCAATAGTGATTTTTATAATAATCTGATGATGAAGATGATAAACTCATGAAGCTGATGTGTAGGAACAGAGGCTCAAAGTTGAAGTTGCAGGGAGCTGTGAGCTTGCACTCAAGCGAAGAATTGTGAATGGAACAAAGTGGTGAAGCATCCCATTGATGAAGGAGAACCACTTGCTTCAAGACCCAAGCCTGGGATTTCTAAAGAAAATACTAGAGAAGTCCTTGATGAAGTTGATTTTGCATACCTAAGCCTGGGATTTCTGAAGAAAAGACTAGAGAAGTCCTCGATAAAGTTAATTTTGCAGACCCAAGCCTGGGATTTCTGAAGAAAAGACTAAAGAAGTCCTCGATGAAGTTGATTTTGCGGGAACAGAAGCAAGGATCATCTCAACTATGCCACTATTGATTGTTGCTTTAATTGTTGTTGACTTTGATTGTTGTTGATGGTTCTGATTTCCTTGATGTGTAACTGATGAAGAAAAAAAAAACTTCTTTGATGCGAGATTGATGAAGGAAAAAAGCTTAATCAACAATTAGTGCTTCTAATCTTGTAATCTCCAGCAAGAACCAAACGAAAAAAAAAATGTTGAGATGTTGCAGCCTTTGTTTCGTGATCTGGTATTCAAGATCGGGCTGTTGTCGAGGCCGGATCGAAGGAAAATTGGAAACAATCAGGCGTGCGCAACCGACAACCTCTACATCTGGCGTCTACAAGCGTCTCTGGTACAAGCAATGGCGGTGGCTGGATTAGGCGTGAGAAAGAAGATGACATGGCTATTCTACCATTAAAACCTCTGATTTGCGACCGGATCTGATAGATATGGGAAGCGTCTGAGGTGCGCGGCTAGCAGTTTCCGTTGCTGGCGTCCACGGTAAGCTCTGTGTCAGGCGGCGACGACTGGATCATCTTGGCGGCTGTAGCGGGTGCTTGAGGAAGAAGATGATACAATGCTAATTTACCATTAAGCCCTCTATTTTTGTGGAATTTGCTAGATAGCCCCAAAACAAGACAGACAAACAAACAAACCAAAAAAAAAAAGGGAAGCAAGAAAAGAAACTCGTAAAAAAAAAAGAGTTAGTAGGTGGAATTTGAACCTATTGATAGTGATGATGATTTGGTGACGTTAAGTTAATGATGACGGGTGTGATGGCCTTGATTTATAGCTGAATAATAAACCAAACCTACAGGTTATGCAAAGAAAAAAAATTTTAAGGCTTTGCAATGCTTTTATAGAACAATCATACAATCCTATTTCTATAAGGATTTCGGGAAAAAGAATTCAATTCGGGAAGAGTTAAAATTCTTGAATAGCATGGATTATACTACTATCCAAATAGGGACTATAATTTTAAATTATTTTCCTACTCAAATAAGGATTTTAATTTTAAATTATTATTATTCCTAAAAAAAAGGAGGGAATTATAATCTGTGTATCCTTATTAAATAGGGATAAAGTTAAAAAAAATCAAGGCTTCAAATTAAAGCAAGTTGAGATCTCAAATTCAAGCAAGTCTGAATTTCAAATTCAAGCAAGTCTGAATTTCAAATTCAAGCATGTCAAAATTCTGATCAAGTCAAAGCGGCTAATATGGAAAATTGGCTTATACGTCAAATCAAAATTCATGCAACAAATGAAAGTGTGAATTAAGGAAAATTGGTCCCGCGCAAGTCTTCAAATTTTCGAGACTCGTTCGAATAAATTACGAACAAGTCTCGAGGGGCATCTGTTTACACGGAAATTATAAAAAATATTAATTATTTAATACTCATTAATTAATTAATAAATTTAAATAAAATAACCAAATTAAATATTAATTGGTTATTTAATTAAATATTTGATAATTATCACATTAAATAAATTATGTGATAATATCAAAAAGAAGGGACCAATAGGAATGCGCCAAGTGGACCAATCAAAACGCTTCACTTAATGGGCAAGCATCCCAAAATCCCTATAAATAGACTGCTTCTCTTCATTTGAATGGACAGAAAAATTAAAGGCTCTGAAGCTCTGACAAGTTGAAGACTCCGAAGCTCTTGCAAAGAAAAGACTCCGAAGCTCTGACCGATCAAAGACACAAAGCTCTCCTCAAAGTTCGAAGGCTCGTTCAAAGATCGTCAACAAAGCTCTGTAGTCACGCAAATCAAGTTCTACCGATTTGAGATCAAGTCGTCAAGACCCTCGCATCGTGTGAAGTTCAAATCAAGTTCAACCCAAGTCAAGATCAACCGATTCAAGATCAAGTCACCGAGACCCTCGCATCGTGTTCATTGCAACGAGAAGAATCAGAGGATTCAAATAGAGATTGTAACCGCTTATTTATTTTTCTTTGTAATTTCTTTTTCAGGAATATACAAAATTTGTTGATACAATCTCTTTTATTTTTCATCCACTTTGTGGCTTTTAGATAGGAAAGTTTGTTAGTTTTCTTTGTATAAATTCTGAAGTCTCAATGAATGAATTTAAGATAAAATTTGAACTATTTCCACTTCTTTTCTTTAACATATCTTTGCTGCTATTTTAACTTTTTACAGCAGAGTTAATTATGTTTTAACAGGCTGGAGTTATACTGCGGCTGAGATTGTTGAACACATTGCTGGTGCTTGTATAAAGGATTTGAGGAAGACTTTTGGTTAGGAATGTTATGAGGATTGTGCTTGTATATCTATCCCTTTTGGATATCTCATACAATCACTTTAAAGGACATATTGGCAAAAACATTTTCCCCCAGGCTCAGTATCTCAGTTTATCCAAAAATCTTTTTCAAGGTGATTTCCCTTTCTTATGGGCACTGTGAATGGACAAGCTTGGATTTGTTTGTCTTATAACAAGTTCTCAAGTGAAATACCTGAAAAAGTGATTTCAATTTGCAATTTCTGATGCTGTCTCATAATAACTTTCATGGGGACATATTAACAGCTCTACTGGATTATGGTCTGTGGGAACTCTACCAAAATCTCCAGCACCTTATTTTTGTAGCGCACTTGTATCGAATATTAGTGACAAATTTGTATGCAGTAAACCTTTCACATAACTTTTTTGAAGGCAAAATATTATGTGCATTTTTTGAAGTTTTTCATTTGGATCTATCCTATAGCAACTTGTTCGGGTCACTACCTTCTTGTTTCAACCAGAGGCCTTCCAATGTTATAGGAAGTGCGAAGTTTATAACTTTACAAGGTAACAGGTTAAATGGATCAAATCCCACATGATTTTGTCAATGCATCCCAACTACTAATACTCAGCTTTAGATATAACAATCTCGTTGGTAGCACCCTAAATAACTTTGGCAGTTTCTCAAATTTAAGAGCTCTTTAACAAGGCATCTGACGCAGGGAAAAAATTCAAAGAAAGCAAATCGGCCCCAAAACGGCCTTTTCTGGAAAATATTTTATTAATCAACAAAAACTACTCAAAAAGGTCCCTAGTAATACATATTTATAGCAGGGAAAAAACCTAGATCGAAATAACAAAGCAACAGTAAAGAAAACCCTAAAATTCGTTACTTGCCGAATAAGCAAAAACCGAAAAACGCTAATTTGGAGGCCGAAATGATGGATTTTGGCCAAAAACCGACAGACCACACAAGCAAAGTTGGTGATTTGGATTTGCTGGCCTGTTTTCGATGAGAAAACTCACAAAAATTGCCAAAATCCGACACTTCCCACCTTGGCCGTAAAATTGACAAAGCGGGTCTATTCGCTGAATTGAGCCCTGCCCACTTTTCTGGGGACTTTTGCTTTATCCAGGAGGCCCAGGAAAGTCTCCGCTACCTTATCCGCATCATTCTCCCCCACCTGTGAAAAACTCAGCCTCGAGTCGAGTTCAAAGTCTGGATACAAGGACTCATCAGCAGGATGATAAAGAGACAAATCGGCCACATTAAAAGTATGAGAAATGTTTATACTATCTGGCAGGTCTACCACATAAGTATTATCATTGATTTTTTGACTAATAGTGTAGGGCCCATATTTCCTGGGCTGCAGCTTGCTGTAAGTTCCAACATGAAATCTCTCCCGTCGAAGGAACACCATTACTTGATCACCCTTCTCGAAGACCTGTTGCTTTTTGTGTTTATCTGCAGCTTGCTTATATTTCCTATTTATAGCTTCCAATTTCTCTTTAACTGCCTTATGTACTTCAATGACCTGCTTAGCCAAGTGGGATGCTGGGACATTTTTCTTCTCCTCCTTTGGTAACTGAACGAGATCCAAAGCGACCTACGGCACCTTTGTGTAAACAATGGAGAAAGGAGATCTTCCAGTGGCAGAATGAACTGCATTATTGTAGGCAAATTCAGCTTATGGCAAGGCAATATCCCACTATTTTGGTTTCTCACCGCAGATGCTACGAATCAGATTTCCCAATGTTCTGTTCACTGCTTCCGTTTGACCATCAATTTAGGGATGGGCTGTGCTGCTGAAGTTTAAGGTAGACTGGAAAAGTTTCCACAAAGTCCTCCAGAAATGGCTAAGAAACTTACTGTCTCTATCAGAAGTGATGGTCTTGGGCACACCATACAAGCGGACTACTTCTTTGAAAAATAATCGGGCAATACCCACAGCATCGGAAGTTTTCCTGCAAGGAATAAAGTGAGACATCTTGGAAAGCCTGTCAACCACAACAAACACAGAGTCAACGCCCCTTTGAGTTCGAGGCAGTCCAAGTACAAAGTCCATGGATAGGTCCTCCTAGATATTATCAAGGACAGGTAGAGGCATATAAAGTCCGGTATTCTTGGATTGTCCTTTAGCCGTCTGACACATATAGCATCTCTGAACAAACTTAGAAACATCCCGGTTAATGTGAGGCTAATAAAAATGTTCCTTAACTGCTGCAATAGTCCTATCAAGGCCCAAGTGGCCAGCTAAACCACCACTATGCAAGTCCTTGATCACCTTTTCCCTCAACGAAGTACAAGGAAGACACTACTGGTTTTCATGCATCAAATACCCATCCTGCAGATAAAAGTCTTGGACAGACTGGCCAAGATTACATTGAGCCTAAACATCACCAAAATCTGGATCACCGTCATAACCATTTTTCAACTGTTCAAACCCAACTACTTCATTTCGTAAGGTAACCAGCAAATGGGCTCGTCGACTTAGCGCGTCCGCTACCTTGTTGTGTACCCCCGCCTTATGTGTCAGTCTGAAAGGGAATTTCTGTAGAAATTGGAACCACCTAGCATGGATGTCTTTACTGATGCGCCGTTGACTATTTAAATACTTTAAGGCCTCATGGTCTGAGTATAAGATAAACTCCTTCCCAACCAGGTAGTGTTCCCAGGTCTTCAAAGCACGGACTACAGAATAAAATTCTTTATCATAGGTACTCCATTTCTGCCTTGATTCACTAAGCTTTTCACTAAAGAAAGCTACGGGCCACTTTTCTTGTGAAAGGGCTGCCCCAATCTCGACTCCACTAGCATCACAGTCTACTTCAAACAACTTCACAAAATCTAGTAACGCAAGCACAGGAGCAGTGCAAAGCTTTTCCTTAAGGAGGGCGAAACTGGCTGCTGCTTCGTCGCCCCAGTGAAATTTACCCTTCTTCAAGCATTCTGTCATTGGAGCAGCTATGGTGCTGAAATGTTTGATGAAGTGCCTGTAAAAGGTTGCAAGCCCATGGAAGCTTCGTAGTTCAGAAACATTGGTAGGGGTTGGCCAATCCTTGATTGCTTTGACCTTTGTCTCGTCCACTTGAATCCCCTCAGCACTTATGATGTATCCCAAGAATAGCAGTTTATTGGTTAGGAAACTACATTTCTTGAGTTTGACAAATAGCTTATTTTCCTGCAAAACTGTTAGTACTTCCCGCAAATGTAACAAGTGCTCATCCTCTGATTTACTATAAATAAGAATATCGTCAAAGTACACAACCATAAATCTACCCATGAATGGTTTTAACACCTGATTCATCAACTGCATGAAGGTGTTAGGTGCATTTGACAAACCAAATGTCATAACCAGCCACTCATATAAGCCCTCTTTAGTTTTGAAAGTCGTCTTCCACTCGTCTCCTAGTCTAATTCTGATCTGATGATAACCGTTCTTCAAGTCCAGTTTGGAGAATCATTGGGAACCATGTAACTGATCAAGCATATCATTTAGTCGAGGTATTAGGAACTTATACCCAACTGTGATCTTGTTAATTGCCCTGCTGTCGATGCATATTCTCCAGCTCCCATCTTTCTTCGGTGTTAATAAGGCTGGTACCGCGCAGGGGCTCATGCTCTCCTGGATGTGTCCCTTCTTCAGTAACTCTTCCACTTTCTCCTTTAGGATCTCGCTCTCCTTAGGATTCATCCTGTAGTGCGGTAGGTTTGGTAGGCTAGCACCTGGATCAGATTAATGTGGTGCTGTATTTCTCGGACTGAAGGTAAGTCGTCTGGTATCTCATCAGGCATCAAGTCTTTGAATTCTTAAAACGGCCTGACTGCTTCTGGGTGCTACGTTGTTTACAGTTCAGTCTCTACCATGTATTCCTGCTTCACTATCAATGCATCTACCTGTTTAGTCTCCTTGACATCGACCTCAAAATGGTTAGTAATAACAAAGAAATAAGATTTCTTCTCTGCGGGAGCTTTGCTTTTTAAAGGCAGCAAGGTGTATTTCTTGCCATCCCTTTCTAAACTGTACTGATTATTCCGACCTGAATGCTGCGCATCAACATCGAACTGCCAAGGTCTACCAAACAGTATATGGCATACATCCATATCAACAACATCATAATACACCTTATCCTTCTATTGCCCTATAGAGAATGGTACTTTACATCTCTCATTCACTTCTAAACATGTAGCATCAAACTTAATCTAGCCAAGGGGTGTAAGGATTAGGGTGTTTCTCTACTGCCAATCCTAATTTCTATACAATTTCTCTGCCAATAATATTTTCACAACTACCACTATCAATAACAAGAGCAAAAATTTTATTGAAAATGGTGTACCTGGATCGGAACAACTGGTGTCGTTGTGTCTGGTCGTCCTGTTCCGGTGTCAGCATTATTCTCTTCACAACATAGGTTTGAACAGAATCCAACTTGTCCTCATATTCATCTTCATTCCCATCTGGTTTGCAATACACTCCGTCATCCTCCTCTTCTCGCTCAACTAGATTGAAAGTTTTCCGTTGCGGGCACTCATTGGAGCGATGCTCGGGCTGATTACATCTGAAACATTTGCCTGTAGTAGGCCTAGCATAGGGGTTGGCTGGCCTCTGTGCCTCCTTCTCCTTAGTTTCAGTGACTATTTTCTTTCCCGCCAACTTGTCGTCAATAACATTGCGATTATTGTTGTTATACCTCTCACTACGAGGCTTGAATTCTTGAGCAAGTTTCGAGTTCTCCCCGACTCCTGACGCCCTATAGTTATCAAAACCCCTCCTGCTCCTTTCTTGTTGCATCATCTCTGCCTTCATGGCCAAATTCTTTGCTTCTGACAACATCTTTACAACCTGAACCCCAATTTTGTCCCAAATGAAGGGTTTCAGCCTGTCTAGATACCTTGCCTCCTGTTGTCCTTCCATCTCTGATAGATTATTCCTTTCTGCCAACCGCATAAAATCAGTGGTATATTCAAGCACAACCCGACTCCCTTGTTGGCAGTGTTGGTATTGCTGGAACAAAATCTGCTCATAGTCTGGCGGAAGAAACTCCTGTTTCAATAGCCTTTTCATCCGGTACCACGTCCGAACTCGCTCCTTTCCTTCTCTTTCTCGGTTCCTCTACACCCTATCCCACCATGCTGATGCACCTCCTTTTAATCGGCAGGCCACGAACCTAACCTTCTTCTCCGCTGGTGTTTCCACGTAATCAAAGAACTAATCTATATCCGCAATCCAGTCCAAGAATTCTTCTATACCCAAACCACCATTAAAATAGGGGATATCGACTTTCAGTTTGAAATCAGATCCTTCTTTATCGTCTCCCCTCCTATAATCTCCATGTCGCCGTCATCCTCCTTCATATCCATGCTATCTTTCTTCTTCAAAATTGCCTACCTCCCCTTCCTCTTCTGAACTATTACCTTCCACATGATTTGGCCTGCGGACAGGAATAGGACGCTCGACAAGATTACCATGAACATTGTCAATTCCTGTTCTCCTGTCATTTTGTCGATTCTGGTTCACATTAACACCAAGATTATCTAACCGATCTGCAATATCATCAAACCGCTCCTCAAAGCGATGGAATCTGCGATCGATTTCTTGCTCTAGGTGTTCCTGTAAGCGTTGCTCCATACGTTGCAACGCCTCGTCCATATGGACTCCAGTCCCCTGAATACCGTCATGGAGACCTCCATCATCTCCACCAGTCGCCATGGCTTTGCTACCACCTGACGCAGGGAAAATATTCAAAGAAAGCAAATCGGCCCCAAAACGGCCTTTTCGGAAAATATTTTATTAATCAACAAAAACTACCCAAAAAGGTCCCTAGTAATACATATTTATAGCAGGGAAAAAACCTAGATCGAAATAACAAAGCAACAGTAAACAAAACCCTAAAATTCGTTACTTGCCGAATAAGCAAAAACCGAAAAACGCTAATTTAGAGGCCGAAATGATGGATTTTGGCCAAAAATCGATGGACCTCACAAGAAAAGTTGGTGACATGGATTCACTGGCCCGTTTTCGATGAGAAAACTCACAAAAATCGCCAAAATCCGACATTTCCCACCTTGGCCGCAAAATAGACAAAGCGGGCCTATTCGCCAAATTGAGCCCTGCCCACTTTCCTGGGAACTTTTGCTTTATCCAGGAGGCCTAGGAAAGTCTCCGCTAGAAGGTGAGGTTCCACCAGAGTTAGGAAAGCTTTCTGGGATTCATTCCTTGAAACATTTCCCATAATCAAATGATGGGAGTGATTCCGGCAACATTCTCAAATCTTGCGGCAATAGAGAGCCTAGAATTAAAATAATTTCTTCTTACTATTTTGTATATGACGTAGGGTACAAAAAATGTGAAACTAGAAGCAATTGTATGAGAACAAGCAAGCAGTACGTTGCACATAACAGAGAGGGGAGGCAATAAGTTTCAACATTATCAGTCAAAAAAGGACACCTAATCATATAATCACATTTCATTTTAGAAATTGACAACTTCTAAAGCATTGTAATCAATAGAAAGAATAACAAAGGACATCATAAGCTGAGCAGAAAAACCGACTGGCCTACCGAAAACGAATCTAACCAAATCAAAAATTCGGTTAACCAACTGATCGGTTCCGTCAATTATTATTTTGTTAATATTTGTTTTTCCAGATGGTTGTCTTAGTTGATTTGTGTAAATTAAAAGTTGATTTGTTTTTATTTGCTGCTATTCTGTTTGTTTTGTGATGAGTATAATTGAACATTACATCTGCAATTTATTATTATTATTATTTTTTTTTTTTTTTGCAAAACTGCATTAAAAGAAGGATGATTTGAAATGTTTCGTGACTAGAAGATTGATTTGCAATTTTTGTGAGATTTTTATCATAATTAGTAGATTTTAATCTAGAATTATATTTGGTTTCAAAACCAAACCGATGCTAATCAAACTGATTTTTACCGTTTGCTCGTCAGTTCAGTTTGAGGTTTTAAAATAGAGAGTTAACTGAACCCACATTGCTTAGCCCTTGAATCGAGGTTTTTAAACAGGATATGATCCGTTGCAATTCCCTTCTTAACTTTTAATTAGCAACGGAAATCATATATTTAGCAACCGAAAATTTTGTTACTAAAAGCCATTTTTTTTAGCGAAACTTGATTTGAAAAAATAAAAATAAAACAAAAATTAAAATAAAAAAAATAGGCTAGTAGCGCCCAAAAACATTTCCCTTTCAGACCAACTGCTTCAACTCACTATCACTGTAAGTAGGGATGAGCAATCGGGCAGATCCTTATTTGCCTGAGTTAGCATATTTGTGAATTTTTTTTTTCCTTTACCAGTTTTGCCTAAATTAAAAGTTATACTCAAATTAAAAATTAAGTTAAGAATAAGCAAAACTCAAATGTGCTATGCAAGTTTAAATTCCTCATTCATTTGAGCAATAAAACATGTTTTAGGAAAAGAATCCAAAATCTAAATCCAAAACACAAGAATATATGATTATTTAGTACTATGTTTTTATACAAAAAAAGTATAGGTACAGCATCCTTTATAAATGCAAATTGCTACAACTCATTAACGGCAGCCAGTCACAAAATAAATGATGAAATATTGAATTGAACTGGTTGACCAAAAACGGAGGAATGGTGCTTTTTCAATGGATGTAGGACACCCTCATGCAAATATACAGAAAAAGGTCTGAAAACACTGTACCACTACAACCTAAGCACATTTGTCATATAGTTGTCAAGTAAATTAGTACTCAGTATAACAATAAAAAGTATATTTAGTTGAAAATGGCAAGGAAGATAAGGATTCAACAAAGAGGGCAGTGAACAGGGTATCTCGAACGTTATCACCGAAAATGCATAATTGTATATACACATATTACTAACTGTATAGGGCATTAATCCAAAGCATATTAGAACATAAGTATTTAATCACACATGCCATATTTCCAATGGATTAGATCCGCATATCTGTAATTGAATACATCATATTAAGCCATCACTACACCACAGATTTTGACATGCCTGACGAGCATTAGCAAATAGCAGCAATTTGACAACAAGAAGCCCACATCCATCAACAATTTACAAATTGAGACTATCAATTTTACAAAATAAAACCTGTGGTTTTTAACTTATAAACTAAGAGGCCATACGTAATAATTGTAAAGGTTCTGTCCACTGATTCTTTGGC
>CATIWJ010344963.1:0-13826 GCA_949640765.1 Croton laevigatus | reverse complement strand
ACTAAGGCACTAACACCTTGAATATTCTTCTTAATCATCAATAATAATAATAATTAATCAAAGTCTGCAAATTAAAATGAAGTTTCATTGTAGTTTACTCCAATTTAAAAAATGATATTAATATACTTATCTAAACAGTAGTCATTAATGGTCAGGTCAACTTATATAATATTGTTTGGAAGAAATTTCGTAATGGTCAGGTCAAAGTCTGCAAATTTTTACATAAATCTAAACATAAACTTATTATTATTTTTATATAAATTTAATTTATATAAACAGCAAGTTGTTAAATTATAAATTGGAAAATGCATAAAAGGCGACTGACATAAAAAAAAAATATTATAAACTAACTAGTATTAAAATCAATCCACGATGATGATGATGCCTTTACTTGGAAAATAAATAAGTTATCCAAGTTTGAAAGTCAATAGAGGTATTGGTAAAACAATTAGCATGAAACAAATCCATTTGAAATTATCAAAATCTCAGTTCAGATTTATATCATATTAACAAAAATAATGATATTATTGGACCAAATATTGTGTATTGAAGTTTAACAGAGAATTTAATATAAAAAGGAACCTTCAATAATCGTTAAATACGTATAACATTGTGAAATAAATTTGTTAATTTTTTTTCCAGTAAATAAATTAAATTTGTTAATTTAATAGTACTAAAAAATAATCTCAACATTTTTTATTTTTTTGGTGCTTGTATTTTTAATATTTTTCAGAAAAACAAATAGTAGAGAATAACATTTTAGTAGTCCCAAGTTGGGATGACATTATGTCAAAAAAAAAAGTTGGGATGACAATTAGGATGATGACGACAGATCAAGTACCTTCACAGCTTGTCATTTATATAGATATAACCATTTAATTTAATTTATATAGATATAGCGGTGCCACAACCATTTCATGCAGTGGCGGAGCCAAAGAATTAAGAGTGGGGGCCCATTTTCTAAGGCCCAATTATAATTTCATCATTTTCTGAAGCCCACTAATAATTATTGCAAAAAAGAATAAAAGCATTCTTGTACCAGCGCGAACTCGGGGGTCCAAAGCTTTAATTAGTAAGCTCAACCACTGCATTACAAGTGGACCACAATTTGTTTTACTAATAATTATATATATTTTTAAAAACTCGTAGGGCCCAATGTCAGCCCATATGTGGCTCCGTCCTTAATTTCATGGTTTGAAAAATTTGTATAAATATTTTTCTTAATTGTTCCATAATAATTTAGTACACAATTCGCGTATACCGATAATTATATATCAATACCCAAAACCTATATAAAATACTACTAAAATAATAATATTTTAAACTAAAAACATTTTTAAGAGGTTAAATTAAAAATAAATTGTGGCAAAAAAATTTAAAAATGAACCGAGTACATCATTATAAAATCCAAAAACAAAATATTATAATTGTTATATAACTATGAGGGTACTATCTACTTATTATTTAGCAGATTTGGTGATGTGGATATCCATGAAAATCAGTTCCGATGCCATCCCTAATAGGAAGTCGAAACTCGGTGAGATGCGGGTCTATAAATGGGATCGAAGAAGATGAGCCAAATCTCTCACTAATTTTTGAGAATGTGACAAAAATAACAAAAAATATAGTATTATTAATAAAAAATAGCCCAATAAGTTATCAATTGAAAAAAAAAAATCGGGATAAATTTTCAATATTTTCAATTGACAAAAATAATCATCCTTAAAAATAATTAAAATAACCACATAAAACAGTAATTTTGTATAAAAATTGTACAATGATTGAAAAAAATAATACAACAAAAGTAAAATGAATAAAAGAAAATTCTGTAAAAAAGAAAATAATTGTACAAAAATTATTTAACAAAAAAATAAAAAAACAATATAAAAATATAAAAGAAATAATTTCAGCAAAATCAAATAAAGAAATTTTGTATACAAATTGTTCAACAGTTGTACAAAAATTATTCATCTTCAAATTACAATTGCAATTATAAAAAATATATTGTTTAATACACCAAATCAGTCCTTTTTTTTTTTTGAGACTCCAAATCTACGTACAGCTTGCAAAAAAAGGTACAAACAATATTCAAAATAGGTATAAACATTGTTTAATAGTTGAACAATATGTATACAATAGTTGATCAACATGTATTCAATTTTTACACAATATGCATTCAATTTTAGCGCCAAAAATAAATTCAATTTATGCACAATATACATACAATTACTGAAGCTTGATAAACAAGTAAGTTGCAATAGTAAATACACATTATGGAAGTATTGAATCACACAGAAATAGTTAATCTTTACTCATATCTAAGATTGTCTTTTATTGCACAAAAAGCCAAAACAGGTAGAGAAAAATATGTTTAAAACAAATACAAGATATATAGAAAACATATACAAAAATATGTTTAAAATATTGATCAACTATTATACACATATTGATCAAATATTAACGAACTATTGTATACATATTTATCAACTATAATTTAAATGAAAATCCATAAAAGATTCTATACTTATCCAATAAAATCTAATTACTTATCCAATCCAAATATTGAACAAAATAAACATTACAAGAAAAAATAAATAATTAGTGCATGAGTACTCATCAACCTAATCAGAAAGAGAAATATTTATGTTATAGGTTGTATAGACAAAAAGAAACAATAAATTCAATAAATTTCCCATGTCCACTTTGCAATGCTACTATAGTACCAATAAATTGCAAAAAGATGACATGAAAATCCCATTCAGCAAAATAATGACAATGGCAATCGATGACATCGTCCAACCCTTATTGCTTAAGAGGCTTACAATGGATCATCCCATACTAGGGGATCATCCCTCACTAGGCCATCACCCCACGTCAAGGGGTCATCCCACAGGGATTATCCCACATTAAGGGGTCATCCCACAAAGGTCATCCCACAAGGGTTCATCCTACACTTAAGGGATCATTCCCCTTCCCACATTGGCAAGACACAAGTACAATAATTACCAGCCTTTATTTTCAGTATGGGCTCCTGGCTATACACTGACACAATTATCATTAAATATTTTGAGTGCAAGCAACCACTTGGGTTTTAAATATAAATACCCAGTAGCTCTCCATTTGGGTAAGCTAACTTCTCTCTTTTCTCCTCTCCAAATTGTATTATATGGATCCAATTCCTAACTTAATCATCGAAGTGGTTGCCATGACAGCCCCCATCTTTTTGTCACAGGCTTGCTTATTCTTCAAGATTCTCGGGTTTTGGCCATGAAATATCAGCAATGATTATTTAACCTGTATGCGCACAAAGCTTCACTATTGCACTACTAAGGTTTTGTAACTAAACATTGAAGCTCCACTGCACAACATTAAAGTTCATCTATGATAAAATTAAATGAAGGAGAATAATGAACATTTGAGCCATGATTACCAAACAGAAACACAAGCAAGCATGAACTCACCTCTGTTTCTATATCAAAAACTAAAAGGCATACCACAATAAAAAGAAAAAACTACGTTTGCTGGTTTACCAAAGAATTTGGCAACCACAGATGAAGCTTTTAGAAATTTACCAGCATCAACAAGCTTTCAGACCTCTGATAAAGCTTTTGCAGACTCATAATTAGTAAAGTTACTGGGCATTTAAGTACAAAGCGTGTTATCTGGTTTCAACAATTCAAAATCAAATTAAAACCACACTACATTAGAATTCATGAATAACAGAAGCAGCGATAGATTGATAGCAAATATTTGATTTCCTTTTCACAATTGAGGAACTACGATTAGTAGAGAAATTTTAGAGAGACAAAACTTGGAGAAAGGCAGCATTTTATGCTGGAAAGCTAGAATCGAGCATAAAAGCTCAATAGCTGCAAAGACTTGAGAAACGCCGTCGCATTTGGCTTCAAGATCATATTTCTGGACAGAAGTGGCAGAAGAACAGATGGAAGTGCAAAAAGTCTTGAGGAATAGAAGGCTCCTGACCGAGAGAACCACCATCGTAGATCAGAAATCAATGCCAGTGGAAGGAAGAAACTGATCGACGAATTTTTTATCGATTATAAAAATAGTAGCGTAATAGGAAAGAAACAAAGGAAAGAGGACGGTCTATTTTTGTCTAAAAAACATAAAATGGTCTATTTTTGTCATTAAGAATGTTAGATAGGTCATTTTTGTCTTAAAAACTTAAAGAAGGGTTATTTTTATAATTTTTGAGCTTGAAAGATTTTATTAAGTGGCCACTTAACAATTGGGCCAATCACATGGATCTTTTGAAGTCCAAAATGTAAATTTAAGATTGAGTCCATACAGCATCTTTGAGCAATTTATTTTGAATTGCCATTGCAAACAAGAGGCTACTCATAAAGTCATAAATTAGATTAAGAACTTTTTGGGTTGTTATTAGGAATGGTAGTGCAGCAGGTATTTCTGGGTACTCAGTACTGATTTGTCACATTTTACCGGTGTTGTTAAAAATGGGTAATGAGGAGGAGCGAATAGCTAATTTTAAATACTCGTTCTTAGGTGGTGTGGGGTGGGTAATTGTACATGATACTCACTACCTGTAAAAACTCATTCCATGTGTAAACAAATTAAATATATATTTATGTAAGCCCTAGGGCATTCAACCCTAAACCTTTGAAATATTATCTTAACATGTTATTACACGATAGCTAAATCATTATAATTTATAACGTAAAAATATGCATATTATTTAATTTAGGTCTATTCTAATTAATCTTTATTAATTGAATTATTTTAAAAATTATTAAATAATAAAATAAAATCCGAGGGTACCCGCTAACAGGACGAGATAGGTAGCTAAAAAATATTTTCGTGAGGCGGGGTAGGTATCAAAATTTAACTTTATTTGAATTATACCTAATTTGAAAAGATCAGTCTCAATAATACCCAAAAATTGAATTTTGGATTAAATTGATAGAAAAATTTAACCCGAACTCTACCTTTTGGCAAAATTTAACCCATTGTGGTCAACCCATCGCCACATGAATGTTGACATAAAAAAGTTCAGCTTCAATAATACCCAACTCGAAAAGGTCAACTTGAATAATACCCAATTTTTTTTTAAATATTTTTTTAGCAAAGTTAAAAATATCCTAAAAAATAAAATTCAAAATAAAAAGCAAATATTAGATTCATTACTTCTAAAACTTGTTGGAATTCTAAATAAATACAATGTTTGCTTTTATTTAAAATTTTATTTTTTTAAGAATATTTTTAACTTTGTTAAAAAAAAATTTGAAAAAAAATTGAGTACTATTCAAGTTGACCTTTTCGAGTTGGATATTATTGAAACTATAATCTTTTTCATGTCAACATCTATGTGGCCATGGGTTAACCACAATAAGTTAAATTTTGTCAAAGAATAGAGTTTGAGTTAAATTTTTCTTTCAATTTAGTCCAAAATTTAATTTTTGGATATTATTGAAATTGACCTTTTTGAATTAGGCATAATCCAGACAAAGTTAAATTTTAAGTATTATTAATAACTCATGAAAGTTTGGAGTATTTTTATATGATTGGCCTAAATATCAATATCTTAATTGAATTGTAAATTAAATTACATCGATATCTAATCTAATCTAACCTCTTAAAAAATTTGGACACATATAACCCTTTAAAGGTTTTTGACTAAAAAATTGCCCTCCTTTATAATTTCAAATCCAAAAATAACTCTTTTTTATGAAAATTTTATGAACAGAATATGAATATGATATAAACAATTTATAAATTTTTTTTAATAGACCATAAACATACTATAAACAAGTCGTAAACAATTTCTAAATAGTTTGTTAATATTTTATGAGCAGAATATGAATAAGTTATGAATAAACAGTTTGTCCTTATTTTTTTAAAAAATAAACTAATTTTTTTCTTAAAACTTGAGGGGGCTAGTTTTAAATTTTAAAACCTTGAAAAGGACTCTTTGAACATATAAAAACTACTGTAATAAATTACTATAAACCTAATTGATGATTTAATAATAAATATATCCTTTACTATTTTGTGCGTAGGCAACAACAAAATTATTCAATTTTTTAGATAAAGGAACAGTAAAATCAAACATGTAAAAAGATATTTCATGATTTAACCGGAAGATTAAAACTTAAACTTCTTACCTAATAGCAGCAATTATTGTCAATCTGTAGTGTGAGCCGCTGGCCTAGAAGAATGCTCAGTTCTTGATCTGTGAAGAGGGGGGAGAATAATGTAGGCAGTGCTGAGTGATGCGATTGAGAAGATGGCGAATGTTAGTTTTATGGTGGTTAACAGCTAGTGGGAGCTTCTACTTGAGGCAATTCAGTCATAAGAGAAATTCAGGTTAGTGTAGCAAGAGGAACTGAGGTCAATCGGTAAGTTGTGGGTGTTTCTCTGCAGAAGGAAAAACGAAATAGACTTTTAGTTTTCAAAATTCGAGCAATAAAACATGTAACCCGCCAAAATTCCCTCCAATGTGAAAATATTATTGTTTTTTTTTTTTTTTAATTTTTTTTTTGTTTTAAGTGTCTCTAAAGCCGCATTTAGGATCATCGCCTCTAATTTAAATTGAGGTGTCTCAATGTAGAGACGTTATAAAACATGTCCCTACAAATTGTAATCTGAAAAATAAAATAAAATTATATAGAGACTCTTGGTATAACTGTCTCAAATATAATATGTCTACAGGCCATATTTGTTGTAGAGACACTACTTTCATGAACAAAAATGACGCAGTTTTAAACCCATATTTTTTCCCTCTTTCAGCTTCTAATTTGGCTTAAGAACCATCGAAATCGAAAATCAAACTGAAGTGTTCAATTTTCAAAAATACAAATCTTGAACTCAACTGTAAAAAATTAGAAAAAATTATTTAGTTTGATTCATCAGTTTCAATTTTAATTTACTCATTTCTACTAACTTCATCTTTACTTATTGAAAATAAAATATTTTATTATTATAAATTCATTTGCCGTTTAATTTACACATTTTGGATTGGTTTGGATTTGGTTTGGGTTTTACTTCCTCTTTCGAAGAAATATGATTTAATGCCCCACTCAGAATTTATGAGCCTAAGCTACTAGACTCGTTTACACATTGCAGCTACATCTTTCATAACGAGCTCGCAAAAATAAAATTTAAGTGGTTGTTTTATAATTTTCAATAAATTATGCCGGCTATAATTATAAAAGAATACTCATGTCAAAAAAAAAAAATTAAAAACAATATTAAAATATTATAAAAATATCAACGGGTTAACTCTAATTGTGAGAAATGAACCATTTCCGTTACTTTATAACTTTTACTGGTTGCCTTGAGCTTATGGGAAAATATGGTAATGGCCCTATATTTGATTTTTAAGTTACATCTAAATTGACAAAATCTATTGAATTTACGTTTATCATGATAGATCAAACAAATTTAAAAACTATCTCATCACCGATATTAAAAATTTTACTGCACCTGCAATTTTTGAGGTACATAAAAATTCCAAGTTAATAAAATCAATAATGTCGGGTGAAAATATCAAAATAAATACATCACCCTAAAATGCATTTAATTTTACAAGAACTACAAACAAACAACAGCTTAATAGACACAAAGGAAAATTACAAAAAAGTTCAAACAAGACAAGTGTATTTACAGAAAAAACCAACTCCATTACTAATCAATTACATACTATAGAAACCATGTCTTTGGTAGTCATTAACTGAATCTACCAGCTCTTTTTCTGGAATTAAAAAAAAAATACTGTAATAAAATTAAAAGCAGTTTTAATATATAAGCCAGAAAGAAGGATAGATGAGTAAAAACACAACTCAATGAGTTGGCATTAGTTAATTACTAGAATATCAAAAACAAAAACGGTGAGTTTAACTGGGAAGAAAAGGAAATACCTTGAATTGGTCGTTGTTAATTGGTTTGAGTTCCACCTATGCCATGTCTCCTCAATTTGACTATGTACCTTGAATTAGCGTCCTCTTCTATATTGAGTTTCGGGCAACGACAGGTACCAAATCCACGAAGACAATGAAACATGACATGATCTTGCGTTGACGTGGATTCAGTGCCAATAGACCATCCCTCTAATTTAGGGCAATCAAAGATGTAGAGCTCCTTTAATGATGGAAAAAACAATGGTTTGAGCTTTGTTTCAATGTACACTAGACAAATTAAATATCTAATATTCAAGTGTCGAAGAGAAGGGAGGTGGTCCATTGCAGGTAGATATTTGATGTTTTTGCATTCAACAATTTGAATAACTTCCAAACTAGAGAGGGAAGGAAGCCAGCTTGGAGATTTGACTCCTTTGTATCTAAACAATGCAAAGTCTTTGAGATTTTGGTGTGGCCTTAGAGCTTCTAATGCCCTTTCTTCCTTTTCAACCTCATCACCACTCATTTTATAATAATCATCATCCATTTCCTTTTCAAGCATAAAATATCCCTTTGACCAATTTAATACCAAGTAATTAAGATGTTCCTTCTCATTTAAATTTGCTGCTTGACAATCATTTTCTCCTGCATATCTTAGATTGGAAATTGTCAGTTTTCTCAGCTTATTCAAGAAGTGCAATTCATGGAGTCGTGCAACACCAGTCCTATCCTTGTCAACCACAAATAATAACAAATGCTCAAGGCTGGTTAGTTTTCCAATCCCGACTGGAATATGAGTCAATGAATGACATCCATCAAGACCAAGATGTACAAGATTGACCAACTTGTACATGTTCTTTGGCAAATTTTTGAGTTTGTCACACCAAACCAACTTCAGCACTTGTAAGTTCCACAATCTAGTAATTGAATTGGAAAGTCTCTCCATTTTATTATTTGAAAGATCGAGATATCTTAAATGCTTTAATTTGCCAATGGAATGTAGCCAAGGGTTATTTGACATCACTTGTTCTACATCACTTATTCCATAGTCATTATATCTTGGTCTACTCACATCTAACATTCTTAAAGATTTTAATTTGGAAAACATTCCATGCCATTCCGCTCTTTCCTTAAACCAAGGGTTGCCTACATGAAGAAATGTTCTTGCTTTTCTTGCATTGAGCAAGGCAGGTGAAAGTGAATTAATGTCGACAATTGACACATGTCGAGTACTTTTACGAATATTTGACTTTTCTAAAGTTATGATCTCCTCTCCTGCAACTGATTTAGCAAGATCATGAATCAAGTCATGCATTTTACAACTCACTATATTACCCCATATTTCATCCCCTCTAACTTCCTGGAAAAAAGACATGGATAGAAGATCCATCAAATGCCCATAACCAGTTTCTTCAAAACTCTGACTAGAATCTAACAACTCAATATACCCTTGTGCCATCCATAGATGTATCAAATTTGCTACACTGAACTCGTAGTCTTTTGGAAATAGACTACAATAAGCAAAGCAATGTTTTAAATGAGAGGGCAGATGGATATAGCTCAACCTCAGAGTCCCTAATATATCATCTTGCTTCACTTTTGAAAGCTCATAATCTCTAAAGGATTCCCACTCAGCTACTGTATCTTTAGAATACAAAAGACCACCAATTGATCTTAGAGCTAAAGGAACGCCTCCACACTTGGCAACAATTTCCTTTCCTATGGACTCATGGGTTGGACTTGGCACTTGTCCTTCCTTAAAGGCTATTCTTTCAAACAAAGACCAAGACTCATTTAGAGATAAGCCTTGAAGCTCTTTTATTAAATTTGAGCGTGCGACCTTAGCAACTGCCATTTGGCGTGTCGTGATTACTAATTTACTCCCCTTGGCACCACCTACTAACAAATCTCTTAAACGAAACCATTCCTCAGGATTATCATTCCATACATCATCTAACATAATTAAGAATTTCTTTCCACTAATTGTCTCATGTAGCAGATTTTTCAGTCTTTCCATTTCACAATTACTATGCCTCTCACCCTTCAAAGACTCTAAAAGTTTTTCAACTATGAGTTTTACATCAAAATTATTCGAGACACATACCCAACCTTTCAGCTCAAAATTTTTCTTAACTCTATCATCGTTATATGCAAATTGAGCTAGTGTGGTCTTCCCTAGCCCACCAAAACCCACTATTGAGACAATTGATAAATTCCCTTCTCCCCTCAATAAAAACTCTACAAGTTCTTCCTTATCATTTTCTCTACCTATAACTATTTCAGGCAAAGAAGAGTGAGTTTGCTCTCTTCTCGTAGTTATTACAGATTTTTTCTCTATTGGTCGTTCAACTAAGTGGAAACTTCTGAGTTTTTGGATCTCATCTAATTTGTTTCTAAGGTCTTTGATTTTATGAGCCATTTTCAAGCCATAAACGATCTGATTCGAATGTGAAAAGAAAAGAATTACCTCCTTCACAGCCTTATTACCAGTCATAGCTTGTCGCTGCAAAGCCATTGTAGAGAAATCATCGAGCAAGTCATCAGCATCATAGAGCACTTCTCTCAAACTTGCAAGCCACCTTCTGACCTGATGATTATTCTCCCAGTATTGCTCCTCTGCGTCAAGAAGCACAGCTTCGATTGTAGTAACTGTGCTCTTGAGTTTCTCAAGCTCTTCTTTGACTCCAAAGAACAACCCAATCTCCTGCAAGACACCGGAGTTCTTAATGATTTCACCAGCAATGGTGGTAAGAACAGATTCAGCCATTTTTGCTTTCTTGACTAGTGAGGAGGAGGAAAGAAAAAAGAAAAGCAATAGGAATGCAGCATTGAGGTTTTGAGAGAGCTTTTGTTTTGTTGTAATAATAAGGCTTATTATCTAATTTTGAAGACTTTTGCAAAGACTCAACTCCACCAATTAACAATTCAAAGCCATAAACAAGAAGAAAAATTATTAAAGACGTGTGGTTCGCACTGCAAGGCAATTTCCAAATATTTTATGCGGGACCCACTCTTGACTATATTATGTGGCAGTGTACTGGATGCGCATGTGTAATTTTACCAAAATATGAGGGCATTTTGTATAGAGGATAAAATAGGAATAGAATTATATGCATAACAGCGTTGTTGTTATCACTTTAATTTAAAGTCTTGCTTTTTTAAGTCTTCGTTCAGACATTCCGTACAAAACAACAAAATTGGAAAAATAATATTGGTTGAGCCTACCTTCATCATATACCCATAATAAATTTATCATATACCGACAATAAATTTGTGGTAAAAAATGTCTTTTGTTACACTTAAAAGTTCTAATTTGTATTATTTTTTATTATTTTGTTTATTTGAACTTTTTGACTTTTATTTTATTTTTGATTACTGTTTCCTCACATATCTCAAAAAATTTTAAATAGTATATTGTCTTTAGCTAAATGGGCTTAAACAATATAAGCTATATATATAATATAAAGATATAACTGATAAAATGCTCAAACAAATAGTTAGCGGCCATCGCACACTATTCCTATCCAATTAAGAAAATTGTTCTGCACTCTGCACTTTGTAGCCATCTGAAAAGTAAAAGAAAAAAAAGTTGTGCATTTAACATTACTTGCATGTTCTAAAAAAAATAATTACGATAGTTCTAAAAAAAATAATTACGGTAATTTTTATTTTTATTGAAATTGATTTTGACATCTTTCATTTTCTAATTTCAGTTTTATTATCTTCAAACTTAATTTGAATTTGTATGTCACTTTTCAATTTCATGGAGTTCAGTTTTCTACTCTGATTAATTCAATTCAATTGTAAAATTAAATTCTAAAACTAATATTTAATATTTTTTATTAATTTAAATTTTTTTTATTTGTTTAATTTTGAATATGATTATAATATGTTAATAATTAGATATTTATGATAAATTTAGTTGAAATATGATTTTTTTTTAAAATTTTAATTTTGTACATGGATGTGTGCTAAACTTTTTTAGTATTGAATATACGATGATTTAAAAATATAAATATGCTATAAACAGGTCGTAAATAATTTTTGAACAGTTTGTGAACCATTTATGAACAAAATATAAATAAGTTATAAATAAACAGTAGGCTTTTTTTTAGAATGGACTATTTTTATCCCTATTTTTAAAAAATAAACTATTTTTTTATTTTAAAATTTGAGAGAGCTATTTTTAAATTTTAAAACCTTGAAAAGGATTCTTTGAGTATATAAAAACTATTGTAATAAATTACTATAAACCTTATTGACGATTTAATAATAAATATATCCTTTACTATTTTGTGCGTACACAACAACAAAATTATTCAATTTGTTGTAGAGACACTACTTTCATGAACAAAAATGACGCAGTTTTAAACCCATTTTTTGTCCCTCTTTCAATTTTAATTTGGTTTATGAACCATCGAACTCAAAAATCAAACTGAAGTCTTCACTTTCCAAAATTACAAATCTTCAACTCAACTGTAAAAAATTTGTTTCAATTTTAATTTACTCATCTCTACTAACTTCATTTTTATTTATCGAAAATTAAATATTTCATTATTATAAATTCATTTGCTGTTTAATTTACACATGACGGCTACATCTTTCATAACGAGCTTGCAAAAATTAAATTTATATGGTTGTTTTATGATTTTCAATAAATCATGCCCATTATAATTATAAAAGAATATTCATGTCAAAAAAAAAATTATAAAACAATATTATAAAAATGTCAACGGGATAACTCTAATTGTGAGAAATGTACCATTTCCGTTACTTTATAACTTTTACTAGTTGACTTGAGCTTATGGGAAAATATGGTAATGGCCCTATATATGATAAGTTACACTTAAATTGACAAAATCTATTGAATTTACGTTTATCATAATAATAGATCAAATAAATTTAAAAATTATCTCATCACCAATATTAAAATATGAATATTTTTAGTAAAATAATAGGGTAATTTCCACTGAAAGTATCTGAATTTTAGGGGGTCTTTCATGATAGTACCTAAATTTCATTTTCTTACATCTAAATAGCTGGACTTTGTTTTAACCAGTTTCTGGTTTCTAACCGGTGTCTTGTCCACGTGTCATTGACATAGCAATAATAAATAATTCATGTCAGCTTTTTCCTTCCCTCTCTCTTGCCCCTCTGCCCAAAACATTACCCTTATAATTTTTTGTTTTTTCCTCTCTCTCTTCTTCACTCTTTTTCTTCTTTGCAACTTGACGGAGGTCTGGGAGGAAGCTGAGGGCTAGCTTCCCGGACCATACTGGAAGAGGATATGCTTACTTTTGTTAACTTTGTTTATCAATTATCCGTAGGGATTGTTAGGAAGACATATTAACATTTATTTTGGATTTGGTAAAAATTATGTGGACTAACTTGAAATTTTGCAATTTTAATTTTAAAAAAATAAAAATTAAGAAAGGAAAAAATGCAGAAGATGAATAGATCTTCATCCTCTTCCTTGAGCCACCTCCATGAACGCCCTCTAGAACAAAATAATGATAGTAAGTAACCCCCATTTTGCAACCAAATGAAGAAGAAGAAGAGCTCAAAGAAAACGTAATTTTAGAAAACCCAACTAGAAATCCAAAAGAAACTGAATAAATATTTGCTTCAAAAAAAAAATTTGTTCTTTGACTATAACATCACTACATAACTTAAGCACCAGGATCTAATCTACACCAAATTAGGAATTAAAGGAAAATCGAGTCAAAATTGAAAATCAAATAGGACCCCTAAGATATAGAAACAAAAAGAAAGAATATTTACCATGGAAACCCAGATTTGCGGTATTGTCTTTGTATTTAAGTGTAAGAACTAAAGCATATATAAGCCAAGCAATAGAAGCAACACCGCAGCTGCTATGGATTCCACCAAGACTTTGAAAAAGAGAAGTAGAAGCAGTTTTGATAGGAAGCATCTTCATTTTCGAGATCAAGA
>CATIWJ010344913.1:0-10426 GCA_949640765.1 Croton laevigatus | reverse complement strand
AAATTTTATAAACACAAGTACGAATAGTTGGACGCTTATCTTTTGAGTAAATATCGAAATTATGAACGAAAAATATGTAAGCTTGACACGACTCGAATCCACATTTGATCAAATTTGGTAAGCTATTTTGTGAGTTTACAGGTAAATGATTCTTAAATACTACTAAAAAACTTAACATTCTGAAAAAATGAATCCACTTCCTAAACAAGCAAAATATTGTGAAGTTGTCAATTTCACAAGAAATGACTCAAAACCTAGCCAACTACTTACCCATATCCTCTTTATATATAAATAGAATCATCCCAACATTGTTTTATTAGGAGAAGAGATGGCGGTGGGTGGAGTAGGATGGGCTGTGGCGGTTGCCGTGATGGCAGTGACAATTACAATGAACAAAGGTGGCGGAGTTGTTACCGGAGCAGAAGTCACCTACGACGGCCGATCTCTCATTATTGACGGTGAAAGAAAAATTCTATTTTCTGGTTCAATTCATTATCCTCGAAGCACTCCAGAAGTAAGTGATTTTCATTTTAATTATTTTATTTCTTCTTTAGTTCAATTTTTCACCTTAGGTTTTCATTATTTCAAAATTGTTCTGTCGAATTTTAGTTGATAGTTATTACATTGACTTTGCGCTGAATCATTACAATTTGGGAAAGACTTTTCTTAAAAATGTCAAAATAGAAATTGACTAATTTGTGAATATAAATTAGAAACTAATATAGTTTACAAAATTTTTGTATTTTGAAATGTCTGACAAACATATATAACAAAATGATATACAGATGTGGCCATCTTTAATAGCCAAAGCCAAGGAAGGAGGGGTAGATGTTATACAAACATACGTATTTTGGAACTTGCATGAGCCTCAACCTGGAGTGGTTAGTAATATAACTTTGTATTTATATCTTCACTCAGACAAATTCATTTGATAAATGCACATTTTACAGTATAATTTCGATGGAAGGTATGATTTGGTGAGATTTATAAAAGAAATTCAAAGCCAAGGTCTTTATGTTTGTCTTAGAATTGGACCTTTTATTGAAAGTGAATGGAATTATGGGTAGGTAATACTAATTTTTCAATTTTTCTTTACTACTACTACTGCTACTACTCTTGCTAGTTAGATGAAGTAGTTGTTATTTGCAGGGGCCTTCCATTTTGGTTGCATGATATCCCTGGCATTGTCTATCGAACCGATAATGAGCCCTTCAAGGTGTGTTTAATTGACTGTTTACGATAATTAATTAAGTTTAATGGTTGATTAAAAAATTTCTTAAGTTATTCAAAAATAAATTATTACATATAAGAAAAAACTTCATCCTAAGGTAATTTGTTGTTTTATATAGATCAAGAATATATAATTTTCCCAAAAGGATTAACAAGAAATAGTGAATTCTTTTGCAGTTCTACATGAAAAATTTCACCACAAAAATAGTGAACTTGATGAAGTCAGAGGGTTTATATGCACCACAAGGAGGACCCATTATATTATCTCAGGCAAGGAAATAACTCATTTTCTGATTGGACTCGAAATCAAAAGGTTGCAAAATTTTATTGTGTCTAATTTATAACACCAAAATCAAGTTTCGTGAATTTGATACCGACACCCAATACAGACAACTCAACAGACGGTGTTGAAAAAAAAGGTTGATATTACCCTTTCTACTTATTTTAATGAAAACTGATTTATAATTTTTTCTTTCAATAAACAGATTGAGAATGAATATGGAAATATAGAATCAGCTTTTGGGCAGGACGGCGCCTCTTACGTAAAATGGGCAGCAAATATGGCTGTCCAACTCCAGACAGGCGTCCCCTGGATTATGTGCAAGCAAAATGATGCTCCTGATCCCGTGGTAATTTATGTTGGGTTTCTTAAATAAATTGGTTGCTTGTATAGCGACTAATGTGATTAGTATTATTTTTATTAAATTGATAAAAATAGGAGTAATTAATTTGCAGATTAATACATGTAACGGAATGAGATGTGGGGAAACTTTTTCAGGGCCTAATTCCCCTACAAAGCCCTCAATCTGGACGGAAAATTGGACTTCATTGTATGTATTTTTGTTGTTATTACCTAAATAGTATTCTCTCTCAAATATTTGCACTTTGTGAAGCTACCAAGTGTACGGAGGAGAACCTTACATACGCTCAGCTCAAGATATTGCATTTCATGTGGCTCTTTTTATTGCCAAAAATGGAAGCTATGTCAACTATTACATGGTATGCTATGTACCTAATTTCAATTTTTCATTTAACTTTGTACTAAAAATTTATCTTATGCTTTCTTTTTTTAAAATATAGTATCATGGCGGCACAAATTTCGATCGAACGTCATCAGCTTATGTTATAACAGCTTATTATGATCAAGCTCCTCTCGATGAATATGGTACTAATTGGAGTTTTATACAAAAATGACTATTGAATTTTTTTTTTTTTTAACTTAAAATATAAAATTCAGGATTAATTAGACAGCCAAAATGGGGGCATCTCAAGGAGCTTCATTCTGCAATAAAGTCTTGCTCTGCAACATTATTAGAGGGAGTGCAAAGTAAATCGGAATTGGGTCAATTTCAACAGGTAAATTAGTCAAATAATTAATTAATAATGTAAAGCTAATCACTAATTAAGATTAATAAGCAGGCGTATGTTTTTGAAGCACAAGCAGGAGGATGTGCTGCATTTCTTGTCAATAATGATTCAAATAGTGCTACTGTTCAATTTAGAAATAACTCATTTGAGTTACTTCCCAAGTCCATTAGTATTTTACCTGACTGTCAAAACTCTATTTTCAATACAGCAAAGGTAATCTTTTTCCCCCAACAAACACAGTAATATTTTCTTCTTTTTTATGTGTGATATATATATTGAAAAATGACCTTGTAAATATAATACTAGTATTTTTATATTTACAGGTAACCGTAGAGTCCAATAAGAGAATCACAACATCAATTGAAAAATTTAACGATATTAATAAATGGGAAAAATACACAGAAATGGTTCCCAATTATGCAGATACTACAATCAGAGCCAATTCTTCGTTGGAGCATACGAATACTACTAAAGATACATCGGATTATCTTTGGTACACTTTCAGGTCAATTTTATAAGTTTAATCAAAGTTTATTTTACTTAAGTAAATGTTTGGTTAGTTTTATTAAATAAGTGTCGTTACATGTAAAATAAAAATAATTTGTTTTAGTTGACAGCTTCCAACCGAACTCAAGTTGCACTGCACCGGTACTGCATGTGGAGTCTCTAGCTCATGTTGCATATGCTTATGTTAACAACAAATATGAAGGTTTTGTATTAATTAATTATTTCCTTGCCCCTATGATTGTGTTTCACGAAAATTTTGCAAATAGTTCTAAAAATTAATCTTTTAGACTTTTAACTGTTTAAGTGACATTTTATAAAATACTAACATTTGAAATAATTAGCAATTAATTTTGCCGAATACAACCTAAATATACAATAAATGTTGATTGATTTCAGGATCGGCTCATGGAAGTAAAAATGATAAAGGTCCATTCACCATGGAACTTCCCATTACCTTAAACAACGTTGGCAGCAATAATATCTCCATTCTCAGCGTTATGGTTGGATTACCGGTTTGTATTATCATTTCCTAATTAACTTCAACATATAGATATTTTATTTGAATATTATACATCCTTTTATTATGTACCATATACATACATACATACATTGATTTATTGTCTATCAATATTTGATATTTGATGTTTGACGTTTGCACTAAAAATTATGGAAATGGATGAAGGATTCAGGAGCTTTTCTGGAGAAGAGATATGCTGGTTTAACAAGAGTGGAAATTGCATGCGTGGAGGAGAAAGATGTGTATAATTTTACAAGTAATTACGAATGGGGATATCAGGTCATCTTATTATTTACTTAAGTTACTCCTTTTAATGTTAATTAAATTCAACATTAGGAGCAAGCGTCAACCTAAGTGATATAGGTGTTGCGCTCCCTCTGGGTCCGACCCCCTATTATTCCCATTTCTCTTTCCCTTAGCTGTAAGATATCTATGTGAAAAAGAAATTTAAATTCAACATAATTATACTTTACTCACAGGTAGGGTTTTTGGGAGAGAATTCACAAATTTACACAAAACAACTGTCTGATACTGTTGATTGGAGTAAAGCTAATATATCCACTGCTCAATCACTCACATGGTTTAAGGTACATTATAATTAATTAATTTTGCACTTATCATTTATTGGTTTTTCTTATTTACTCCTTCCATAAAGTTTCAATAACTGTTTCCAAGTTTTAAATTCTGAACTAATTTGGTATCACATTATATTCCCATGTTTTTTTTTTTTTTTCCTTTCAGAAACCTATTAACTAAATATCATTTTTCTATATACTAAATAAATATCATATTTTTAGATTATTAAGTAGATGACATATTTGCTTACGGGTAAATATACGTATAAACTTGTCCATAACAATAAATATGTATATATAATAATTTCACACAGTAAATATATGTATTTTGGTAAATGTTAATATTAATTAGACTAAATATGATTTAACAAAATTCATCAGCACCATTAAATATAAAAAGGTGATATATATATATATATATATATATATATTTTTTTTTTTTTTTTTTATGATTTTGGCAGACAGAATTTGACACACCCAAAGGAAATGATCCGGTGGTGCTAGATCTAAACAGAATGGGCAAAGGCGCAGCTTGGGTCAATGGACAAGGCATTGGTCGTTACTGGGTTTCTTTTCTCACGGCCCAAGCCCATCCTTCACAATCGCTGTACACATCCTTTATTAATTTTTTTTTTTTAGGTTTTGATGCTGCATATAAGCATTTAATACGAGAAAAGATTCCTATTGGAAAAGTTGATTTCTCACTTCTCCAAAAAAAATTTTTAGTTCAAAAAAAATAAATAAATTGACATTCTTACTTTTCTAATAAAAATTCTTTTCCTATTAAATGCTTATATTCAGTTATAAGCGCTGCATATATTAAAACCTTTTTTTTTTAATCATCTTAATTACAAATTAGGTTTTGAAGTTCTACTAAAAATTAATATGATAAAATTTACAATTTTTCTCAAAAAGAAAATATAATATTTACCGAGTTTTTATAGCATTCTTGCTTTTATACATGTTAATGCAAAATTTTATACTAAATTCTCTTTTTTTTTTAAAACATTTGCAGGTACCATATTCCTCGAGCTTTTCTTAATGGTGATTCTAAAAACTTATTAGTAGTATTTGAAGAATCTAATGGAGATCTTGTAGACATTTCATTGAACACAATTTCCACTACAAATAATACTTCTAATTACTTCTCTAATCATTCAATTCAACATGTTCATTTATTTTAATAATTTATCAATATTTTCCATCATATAATAAATAAAATAATCAGCTATGATTTGTATAATTTATACTCTCTCTCTCCCTTCTCCTTTAGATTGTCTAATTTACCCTCAATGCAAAGGATATAATTGACATTTTACAATTTGCTAGAACGAGTATCTGTGTAGTGTTGCATTGTAAAAACAACAAATATACGTATTTTGTGTGTAAAATGTGAGATGACAATGTTAACAATGAGACATAAATCATGAGCTTTGCACATCATAAATAGTATTTCTGGAAACAAAAATAGATACACAGCCACGGAGATTTTTCATTAGTCCCTACACCACAAGTTAATTTGTAACTACTACTTGGAAACAGAACCACTGATTCAGGTGATTTATGATTTCCAAGGTCAACTTGAAGACAATCTATACTTGGAAAGCCTGAGAGTTCTTCAACACAGTTGAGAAAAACTCAGCCCCATATAGCATACTGGGGTGAGTTAATGAGGTTTCCAAATTAAAAAAAAAAAAAGATACCTATCTGCTTAACTAACTAACCTTTGGTTCTCATAATTGTGATACTTCCTTTTCCTCCCTCGGTACGAATTTTAGTTTTACCGACAACTGGCTTCCCAGAAAAAGCTGAAGTTGGATACGCAGCAGGATCTTCTTCATTCTGTTTTGATTTTGATGGTGGTGGAGTGCGGATTCGCTGATTTATGTCCTTCAAAGTAACATCTCCATGGTATCCACAAGGTTTGATGAAAGCAAATGGGTAGACAACAGAAGAAGCTAACTTTGTGGGTGTCCGTATGAAAGACTTCTTACCTGATTGTATAAAAAAAAAGTGGGTTGAACTAAGGGCACAAGAATGCAGATATTAAGAAATTTTTGTCAATATGTCAATGGTTTTTATGTTGCTTCCAAGTCATTCAAAGATCAATTGAACTTAGGTGACAAGAAGGGAAATTTGAGCACAAAGAGAACACTGGGAAAGGAGAAACACCTTTAAAAATTATGTTCCGAGGAGTTCGGGTGACACGCTTTTGAACCATAATAGCTTCATTGCCAAGTGGACGATTGCAAAACTCTACAGCACAGCAGCAAAGACAAATTATTCTCTTTACACAAAAGATATTAATTTTTAAGCACTTTAATTGATACATGCATATGCATGCAATGTTATTTGAATAAGAAACTGATGAGTAGCATATATACCTGAAACATCAATTTGAATATCAGATGCTCCGGGAAAATTCCTGAACCACATAGAATGAGTCAATCAACTTTTTATACAACAGTCATGAAGACAGTTTTAGAAGTAGAAGGAATCATACATCTCATCAGGACTAAATTGCATGTCAGTGTCATTAAGGCATTCAGCAAGCCACCCCTCAGATGACGGATCCAGAGCCTCATAACTGGAGTTGGATGCATCTGCCAGAATATGAAATCATCATTATAAATCATGAACGGTTGATAAAATGTGATGCTGTCAGTTCAAAATGGTTTTGAGAACAGAATCTTGAAAGAAACAAACCAGAAAAACCAGGAACCCAATCTGATGCTTGAGGCAAGATTTCATCGAGTGATTCCTCCCTCTCCTAAACATCATAGAACCAGAACTACTCAATGAGGGAAAAAAAAGAACTAATAAATTCTCAAAAGCAGGGTTGAGCTATGAAATGCAGAACAAATGTAGAATGACTAGAATGTTTGATTAACATGAGGCACGGTTGGGCTAACTACAGATAACTAGGTGGTATACAATAATGTGCAATTTTAAACCTCTACATAATGCAACTAAAGAAAATAGCATTTCTGTTCAATCATGTTCAGTTTTCAAGCTCCAGGCTGCAACTATATACTTAGATATCTATCTACAAGAGCAAGGTATCATATGATACAACTGGGTTGCACATAGATATGCATCATATGTTTTATATGATATCAACACTTTAAAACCTAAAGATCGTCACAGAAATCTAGAATTTCTTGATAATCTTTCATCACAGAGAATATCACAATGATAACTGTTTATTAGATTCACAGGTGGCAGAATGGAAAAGGGGTATCAAACAGTATGAATCAAGCAGTATACGTTTGATTGAAGAAATACAGAGGATATTTCTTCATTGCAAAAGGGGGAATCTTCTGCTTGAGTATCAAATTGTAACATTCGACGCCTCTTTAACTGAGAAGATGTTTCCCTTTGTTCTTCTGGTTCCTTCTGCATGCTATCTGAAACATTTTCTCTCCAATTAGAAATATCTCTTGGCAATATAGACAAAACTAAAAAATTGTGGGAATAAAGTCATACCGCTGTGACTAATATGGTAAGCCAAATCCCCACAAGCCTTGACTGGGGTTGTCTCATCTAACATGTAGGAGAGATCTTCCTCATTCAAAGTCACTTCATTCCATATACACTGAGATACATCTACTAAAAACAAAACCACCCAACATTAGCAATTGTATTTTCCTGTAACCTAGCTGAGCCCAAAAGCTAGCTTCGGCAAACATACTTTCAGTTCCGAACAAATTAGAGACCTGCCTAACTTACTATAATTGGAATCCTTTTGGATAGGATACTCCTCATCTTGCCAATCCCAATGTTTTCTACTATCACTTAACAAAGCAAAGAAGAACTCATTAGACTCATCGATATGCATCTCTAAAATGAATCAGTGTAAGAGACAATTATAGAAAGTCAATGCTCAAATCACAATCCTATGCTTAGAGTCCAAAATTAATACTGCATTTTACACAATTCAACTAAAGTATGCCTCATATCAACAGAAATAATGTATGAAATCAAATTAAATAAATAGCTATAAAATTGGTGGGCAGAATCAAAATGGCGGAGAATAATAAGAACATACAAAACAGTAACAAATTGTTTATGAAAAAGGCATGAGGGGAAAGAAAAGTAATCAGCTCAATGAATCCAAATTTTGGTGCCCGGATAAACATCAAATGCTGAATACGGAAACATATGCATGTTGGATCTATACCAAGATAAAAACATTAGACCAAAAATTAATGTGAAACAATCTGCTATTTCATCATAAAAAGAGAAGGAAAAGAAACAGAATGACCCACCAAATTTTTCAGAGCCCACTTACTCATTATCATCATCATCATCTAGTCCAAATAGTACAAGATAAACCCAGTAAACTCAAGAAACCAACATACTGAAAAAATAAATATATATCAAAGGAATACAAATTAACACAATGCAAAAGATAAAAGAGAAAATTGAAAAAAAAAGAAAAGAAAAAAAAAAAAAGATAAGGTCAATGAAAACCCATATCAAAGCATCATCTAATCTAAAAAAAATATCACAATCGGAAAAAAAATAAAATAAAAAACTACATCAAACGTGCATTTGGAAACCAACCCATTAATCAAAATCAAAAGTGAAACAGACACAGAAAAAAGGACTCATACCGGTCATTTCTATAATCCATCTCCGAATGTAGCCCCAAAACTCAAATCAAACTTTATCTCCCTCACTATCATAAAAAGTAGCCGTTACCCAGAGATCGATTCCTGCTTAGCTTCTTCTACAACTATTTATACAGAGAGACAAAAATAAAAAAAAAAACAAAAACAACTGAAATGAGCTTGTTGAGAAATGTGCTTTCTCTCTCTTACTACTACTCTCTACACTTCCAACATAGAAGAAAAAGCGCCGACCCTGTCTCTTCTATACCTTAATTTAATTCCTATATTTATATATCAAAATTAAAAAAGAAAGACATGTAAATATCAGAGAAAAAATAAATAATGGGAAGAAGAGGACCACGACAAGGGCTCAGTGGACCATCATCACCCGAGTCCGTTAGTTGTGGATTATTAGACAATATTGCACTAATAATTAATTAATTTTCAATTAATCCAGATTTGTTCCCATAATTGAAGTTGGGCTTGGGCTATGAGTCGATAGAATTGGCGCGTGGGTCAACGGTCCAATAAAGGATGACGACATAGCTTTATAGAATTTGGTGTGGGAGGCGCGTATATCGTCGAATTTTTAGGTGAGGGTGGGACAAGTGGTAGGTTTTTTTATTTTAATTGTGAACGTGACATTGCCTTTTTACTTTCCCTCTGCTCTGTTGGAGTTCTTTCTTCGTTAGTGGGGACGAAACGACATGACATTGTTCCGATTTCAGGGTTGTGTTGCGTGTTGCACTCGGAAACATGGGCGTCGATGGGCTTTACCTCTAACTTTCGAACTTATGATGCGGTTGCGTTTCGGTCCAATTTAGTGGGGGTAAATTTAAACTTTTTATTTTTGGCATAAAAATACCTGAACTTGCAAAGAATTGTATTTAACCGGTTGTCAATATCTATCTGGTTACCTTTGATGACGTGGCTTTTCAATTTTCCAAATAGATACATATTTTTCTATCTCTTTTCTTTTTAATCCAAATTGCACCTATTTTAATAATTCATTTACAAACAAGGACCAAAATATAAATATTCTTTCTCCTCTTCCCTTCCTATCTACTCACCACTAACCGCCCATCCCCGCCGCCACCACTAACAGCCCCATCCCCGCCGCCGCCACCACCACTACCACCAACAACATCCCAGCCACCACCATCCTTGCCACCGCCACAACCACTACCAATATGTTGTAAGAGGCATCTGGTTGAGGAATTTGATCAAACAATTGGTGTGCAATTTGATCATTCCCCACTTCTTCTATTTGTTCTTGTTTGAGCAACCCAAAAAAAACCATTCAAACAAATTATACAATGCATCTCTGGCGAAATCAAAACAAAAATTGTAAATACGGGACCAAATTTGAGAAGGAAAATGATGGCATCAGATCGGAAGCATCGAATTCGGCAAAAATCCAAAACCAAGCCACTAAACATGATCACAAGTTTATACAACTCAATCTATTGCACCCGTTTTTCATCATACAAATGATAAATAAATTATCTTTCCAACAATTGGATCAAAGAAGCAACAAAATTTTCAATTCATACAGAAACAACTGAGCTTAGAGAAGATGGCGTTGGGTTCAATTATCGAATTCTCTTCTTGCTGTG